>JADZMA010000436.1:0-35074 GCA_020796225.1 Arion vulgaris
GGGGTGCCTGGGATTTGGGCATAGGGTAGCGCGTTGGGGAGCGGGTAGGGGTTTTGCTTTTGGGGATCGTTTGGGTAGCGCAAAGGATAGCGCATAGGGTAGCGCATAAGGGTAGTAGCATACGATAGCGCAGTGTAGGGCATAGCGTAGTGCAAATGGTAGTGAATTCGGTACCTTGTAGGATAGCGTTTCGGGTATCGTTTCGGGTAGCACTTAGAATAGCTCATAGAAATAGCGCATAGGATAGCGCATAGAGTGGGAAAAAAATGTAGCGCTATGGTAGCGCACATGGTAGAGAATAGGGTAGCGCATGGACTGCGCATAGAATAGTGCAATGGATGGACATTAGGTAGAGCATAGGATAGTACACATAGTAGCGACAGGATGGCGCACAGGATAATGAAGAGGATAGCCATAGCTACGCATAGGAGTAGCTAACAGGGTAACCAGAGGATATCCATAGAGCAGCGCAATGGGTAGCGGTAGGGTTGTGCTTCGGGTATCGTTTTGAGTAGCGCATATGATAGCGCATAGTGTAGCGCATAGTGTGGGGCATAGAGTAGTGCAAAGGGTGGCGAATTCGGTAGCTGGTAGGGTAGCGTTTAGGGTATCGTTTCGGGTAGCGCTTAGAATAGCGCATAGGGTTGCGCATATGATAGCGCATATGTATCGCATATGGTAGCGCATATGGTAGCGGACATGGTAGCGAATAGGATAGCGCATAGGATAGCGAATAGGATAGCGCATTGGATGAGGCATTAGGTAGCACATAGGATAGCACACGTTGTAGAGCACAGGATAGCGCGTAGATTAGCACAGAGGATAGTGCATAGGGTAGCACAGAGGATAGCGCATAGAATAGCGCGTTGGGTAGCGGGTAGGGTTGTGCTTCGGGTATCGTTTCGGGTAGCGCATATGGTATCGCATAGGGTAGCGCATAGGAAAGCGCATAGGATGGCACATTGGGTGTGGCATAGGGTAGCGTTTGAATATCGTAGGATACGAAGAGTACAGCGCACATGGTAGGCTCATAGGATAGTGCACAGGGTAGCGCACAGAGTAGCTCAAATGGTAGCGAACATGATAGCGCATAATGTAGTGCATAGGATAGAGCAATGAATAGCGTATTGAATAGCGCATATGATAGCTCATAGGATAGCTCATTGGATACAGGGGTAAAAGTAGCAAATAGGGTAGCGCTTGGGAGCGCAAAGGGTAACATAACACAGGGTTGCACATTCTGTAGCGGGTTGGTAGCGCTTCGGGTATCGTTTAGGGTAGCATTAGAAAAAGCGCATAGGAGTAGAAGCTAGGAAAGCGCATATGGTAGCACATATGGTAGCGAATAGGATTAGCGCATTGGGATAGACGAATAAACGCATAGGAAAAGTACACATTGGATGAAAATTAGGTAGCGCATAGGATAGCACACATGTTAGCGCACAGGCTAGCGCACAGGATAGTGCATAGGACAGCGCATAGGATAGTGCATAATTTGGCACAGAGGATAGCGCATAGGGTAGCACAGAGGATAGCGCATAGGGTAGCACAGAGGATAGCGTATAGGGTAGCGCACAGGATAACGCATATAGTAGCGTATAGGGTGAGCAATACGCGTTGGATGGCGCATAGGGCAGCGCATAGGATAACTCATGGGATAGTTCATTGGATATGGAGTAGATTAACACATAGGGTAGCGTATAGGGTAGCAAATTGAGACAAAGGTAGCGCTTCCTGTAGCGCATTGAATAGCTCATATGATTGTGCATAGGGTAGCGCATAGCGTAGTGCATGAAGTAGCACATTCGGTAACAGTAGAGTAGCGCTTGGGTATTTATTCGGTAGCCTTAGAATAGCGCTATAAGGTACCATATAGATAGCGCATAGGGTTGCGCATATGGTAGCGCATATATTCGCATATGGATATGTAGCGAATAGGATAGCGCATAGGATAGCGAATAGGATAGCGTATTGGATGAGGCGTCGGTAGGCATAGGATAGCACGTTGTAGATCACGGATATTGAACAGAGTAGGCGCATACGTTAGTGCATAAGATAGTGCATAGGATAGCGCATAGGTTAGCACAGAGGATAAACGCATATGGTAGCGTGTTGGGTAGCCGGTAGGGTTGTGTTGGGGTATCGTTTTGGGTAGCGCATAGAATAGCGCATAGGGTAGCGAGTAATATATCTCTTAGGATAGCGCATATGGTAGTGCACAGGATAGTTTATAGGGTAGCACATAGGGTAGCGATATAGTAGCGCATTTGGTAGCGTATAGAGTAGCGCATCGGGTAGCGCATAGGATAGAGCATATGATTGCACAAAGGATAGCGCATAGAATAACGCATAGGATAGCGCATATGGTAGCGCATATGGCAGCGCACAGGTTAGTGCATAGGTTACTGCATAGGATAGCGCATAAGATAGCACACATGATAGCGCACAGTACAGCCCCATAAAAAGGTAGCGCATAGGTTCTTGTATAGGATGAGCGCAAAGTATAGCGCATAGGGTAGCGCATAGGATAGGGCATACGATAGCGCATAGGATAGCCCATACAATACCGCATAGGATAGCGAATAGGGTAGCGAACAGCATAGTGCATAGGGTAGAGCTTCAGGTAGCGCATTATATGGCTCATGTCGGATAGCTCATATGATGTGGAGTAAAGTAGCACTTAGGGTAGCACATCGGGTAGCGCATAGGATAGCGCATAGGGTAGCGGATAGGATAGCACATAGTGTAGAACATAGCGTAGTGCAAAGGGTAGCGGATTCGGAAGCGGAGTGGGGTAGCGTTTCAGGTGATATCGTTTCGGGAATTTAGTAGCAGAATAGCGCATAGAGTGGTACATAGGATAGTATATAGGGTAGCGCTTATGGTAGCGCATATGGTATGAATAGGGAAGCGCATATTATAAGCTCATAGGATATTCAATGGATGAGGCGATGGGTAGAGCATAGGATAGCACACATATTAGCGCACAGGATAGCGCACAGGGTAGCGCATTGGTTAGTGCAAAGAGTATGGTCGGTAGCGGGTAGGGTAGCGTTTAGGGTATCGTTTCGGGCAGCGCTTAGAATAGCGCATATAGTAGCACATAGGATAACGCATATGGTAGTGCATATGGTAGCAAATAGGAGTATTTGTATAGAACAGCGCATATGATAGTTTGATGGATGAGGGCATTGGGTAGAGCATAGGATAGCACAGATAGTTAGCGCACGGGATAGCGCACAGGATAGCACACAGTGTAGCGCATAGGACAGCTATAAAAGATCAACATTACATAGGTTCTTGTATAGGATGGCGCAAAGGGATAGCGCATAGGTTAGCGCATAGGATAGGGCACACGATGGCAAATAGGTTAAGCATACAATACCGCATAGGATAGCGCATAGGGTAGCGAACTGCATAGTGCATAGAGATGGCGCTTCCAGGTAGCGCATTGGATGAAGGCGCTCATAGGATAGCTCATATGATATGGAGTGAAGTAGCACTTAGGGTAGCACATCGGGTAGCGCATAGGATACCGCATAGTGTAGGGCATAGCTTAGTGCAAAGGGTGGCGCATTCGGTAGCGGGTAGGGTAGCGTTTCGTGTATCGTTTCGGGTAGCGCTTAAAATAGCGCATAGAATAGCACATAGGATAGCGCATAGGGTATCGCAATGGATGAGACATTGGGTAGAGCATAGGATAGCACACATCCGTAGCACACGGATAGCGCACAGGGTAAGCGCATTGGTAAGTGCATAGGATAGCATATAAGATACGCATAGGGTTGCGAGTTGGGTAGCGGATAGGGTTGTGCTTCGGGTATCGTTTTGGGTAGCGCATAGGATAGCGCATAGGATAACATAAGGGTAACACATAGGATAGCGCAGAAGATAGCACATAGGATAGGGCTGAAAATATCACATAATGTAGCGCATTGGATTGCGCATAGGATAGCCCAACATGGGATAGCGCATAGTGTAGTGCACAGCGTAGCACACATGGTAGCGCACAGGGTAGCACTGGGGTAGTGCATAGGTTACTACATAGGATAGTACATGGGATAGCGCATAAGGTAGCACACAGGATAGCGCACAGGGTAGAGACAAGGTTATTGCATATGATAACGAATAGGATAGCTGTAGAGTAGCGCACACTTTAACAGATAAGATATAGCCACATGGTAGCGCACAGAGGATGGCGCAAAGGTATGCATAGGTTCACCGTGTATGGGATGGCGCAAAGGATGGGCGCATGGTAAATGCATAGGATAGGTATCCACGATAGCACATAGGATAGGCGCATAGGATGGCCCATACAATGGCGCATAGGATAGCGCATAAGGTAGCGAAAAGCATAGCGCATAGGGTAGAGCTTCAAGTAGCGCATTGAATAGCTCATAGGACAGCTCATATGATATGTAGTAGAGTCGCACATAGGGTAGCACATCGGGTAGCACATAGGATAGCGCATAGGATAGCGCATAGGGTAGCCTGAGGATAGCGTTGGGTAGCGGGTAGGGTTGTGCTTCGGCTATCGTTTTGGGTAGCGCATAGGATGAAGGCGCATAAGGTAGCGCATAGGATAGGCGCTTAGTGTAGGAGCTTAGCGTTGTGCAAAGGGTAACGAATTCGGTATCGGGTAGTGTAGAGTTTCAGGTATCGTTTCGCGTAGCCAGAATAGTGCATAGAGTAAGGCGCATATGGTGCAGGCGCATATGGTAGCTATCACTGGTTGCGAATATGGTAGTATATAGGATAGCGCATTAGGTGGGGCATAGGAAGCGATTTGAATATTGCATAGGATAGCGCATAATACAGCGCACATGGTAGCGCATAGGTTAGTGAACATGGTAGCGCATTGTATAGCACCCATAGTAGCACACATGGTAGCGCACAGGGTAGCGCATAGATTAGTGCATAGGATAGGCGCATATAGTAGCGTACAGGATAGCGAATAGAGGATAGCGCACATGATAGTGTATAGGATAGCACATAGGGTAGCGATATAGTAGCGCATTTGGTAGCGTATGGAAGTGTAGCGCATCGGGTAAGCGCATAGGATAGAGGATATGATTGCACAAAGTATAGCGCATAGGGTAACACATGGGGATAGCGCATAGGGTTGCGCGGTGGTTAGCACAAAGGATACCGCATGGATAGGCGCAGAGGACAACTCATACTATTAGGCATTGGATAATGTGTAGGAAAGGGCATGGGGACAATGCATGAGATAGTGCACTCAAAATAGAGGATAGGATAGCATAAAATATGGCAATGGAGGCGCATTGGATAGCACATAGGATAGCGCATAGGATAGCCCATATGGTAGCGCATATGGTTGCGCATAGGGTAGCGCATAAGATAGCGCACAGGGTAGCAGATGGGGATGGCACATAGTGTAGCGCATAGGATAGCCCGCATAGGGTAGCCACTGTGGATCATTTCCTGGATGAGGCATTGAGTAGAGCATAGGATAGTGCATAGGGTAGCGAACAGGATAGCGCACAGGGTAGCGCATAGAGGATAGTACCATAAAAGGTAAGCACCCATAGGAAAGCGCATAGGGTAGTGCATAGGATGGCGCATGGTGTAGGGCATAGCGTAGTGCAAAGGGTAGTGCAGTCGGTAGCTGGTGAGGTAGAGTTTCGGGTATCGTTTCGGGTAGCGCTTTGTGCACAAGAGAAAAGTACAATGCTTCATAGCACGGCAAAGACAGTAGGCCTCAAAACAAACCTGGGGAAAAACAAAAATTATGACACACAGTGAAATCCAACAGCCAGTAATGTTAGAAAATGAAACACTGGAAAGGGTTGAGCAGTTTACATATCTTGGCAGCGTACTGACACTAAATAATGGCACAGAGGAAGATATAAAATCACGTCTAAGTAAGGCCAAAACCGCTTTTGCCAGAATGAAACCAGTATGGAAGTCCAAATCTACAATAGGACCACAAAGCTCAAACTCTATAAAAGCTTTGTTTTGCCAGTTTTGCTCTGGATCCAGGTGTTGGAGGATGACCAAAGGAGATACTAGCAGGCTGTCAGTTTTCCACCACTCTTGTCTTCGCAGAATCTTGGGAATCTTTTGGCTAAGTAAAAATATCAATAACCAACTACTCCAAGACACAAGACAGAGGCAATGAATGACATACTCAAAAAGAGAAGATGGAAATGGCTCGGACATGTTATGAGAATGAGACAAGAAATGCCTGCAAAGATATCCCTCACTTGGACACCAGAGGAAAGAGGAAAGAAAGGCAGACCACGGACAACATGGGAGGCGCATGAAGGAAGAGGACTGGGCACCGCATCTCCTGACGTAGGGTTCTGCCTTTGAAGGTTGCACAGGACAGGAAACTGGAAAGTCCTTTCTGAAGCCCCATGTGTCAATAGGCATGACGGGATTAAGTAAGTAAAGTAAGTTCAGGTAGCGCTTAGAATAGCGCATAGAGTAGTACATAGGACAGCGCATAGAATATTTGCATAATGGATGAGGCAGTGGGTAGAACATAGTATATCACACATAGTAGCGCACAGGATAGCGCACATGATAGCGCAGTGTAGCGCATAGGATAGCAAGCGCATAGGGTAGTGCATATGGTAGCGCATATGGTAGTGAATAGAGGGTAGCGCATGGGATAGCGCATAGGATAGCCGCAATGGATGAGGCATTGGGCCAGAGCATAGGATATGGCGCACAAGGGTGTAGTGCATGATGGTTAGTGCATAGGATAGCGCATAGGATAGCGCATAGGGTAGCACAGAGGATACGCATAGGGTAGCGCATTGGGTAGCATGGTAGGGTTGTGCTTCGGGTATCGTTTTGGGTAGCGCATAGGATAGCGCATAGGGTAGCGCATAGGATAGCGCATAGGGTGGCCCGCATAGTGTAGGGCGCAGCGTAATTATAAAGGGTAAGCGCATTCGGTAGCCGGGTAGGGTGGCGTTTCGGGTATCGTTCGGGTAGCTCTTAGAATGAGCGCATGGAAGTAGCGCATAGGATAGCCCATGGGAGTGGCGCATATGGTAGCAAATAGGGTAGCTCATGGATCGAAGCGCATAGAGTAGCACATAGGATAGGGCATATGATAACGCATAGGATATCCCATACAATAGCGCATAGGATAGCGCATAGGGTAGCGAACAGCGCAAGCGCATAAGCTAACGCTTCAGGTAGCGCATTGGATGGCTCATAGGATAGCTCATATGATATGGAGTAGAGTAGCAATTAGGGTAGCACATCATGTAGCTGTATAGGATAGCGCATAGTGTAGGGCATAGCGTAGTGCAAAGGGTGGCGCATTCGGTAGTGAGTAGGGTAGCGTTTCGGGTATCGTTTCGGGTAGATCTTAGAATAGGCGCATAGAGTGAAGCGCATAGGATAGCGCATAGGGTAGAGCATATGGTAGCGAATAGGGTGGCGCATAGCATAGCGAATAGGATAGCTCAATGGATGAGGCATTGGGTAGAGCATAGGATAGCACACATAGTAGCGCACGCAGTAACTCACAGAGGGTAGCGCATTGGTTAGTGCATAGGATATGGCATGGGGTAGCACATATATTATAGCGCATATATTGTGAATAGGAGTAGGCGCATAGGATATCGCAATGGATGGAGCATTGGGTAGAGAATGGGGATAGCACACATAGTAGCAGCGCACAGGAAAGCGCACAGGGTAGCGCATTGGTTAGTGCATAGGAAAGCGCATAGGGTAGCGGGTAGGGTTGTACTTCGGGTATCGTTTTGGGTAGCGCATAGGATAGCGCATAGTGTAAAGACGTAGCGTAGTGCAGAGGGTAGCGTTCGGTGGCTGGTAGGTTAGCTTTTTCGGAACATCGTTTCAGGTAGTAGCAGAATAGTGCATAGAGTAGCGCATAAAAGATAGAGCATACGGTGAAAGCGCATGTGGTACGCCCGCATATGGTAGCGAATAGGGTGGCGCATAGGATAGCGCCAAAGGGTAGTTTATATAATTCATAGGGTAGCGAAAGAGAATAGGCGCATAGGATGACGCGTTAGGTGGGGCATAGGAAGCGATTTGAATATTGCATAGGATAGCGCATAGTACAGCGCACATGGTAGCGCATAGGTTAGTGCACAGGATAGTGCATTGTGTAGCACCCATAGTAGCACACTTGGTAGCGTACAGGGTAGCGCATGAATTAGTGCATAGGATAGCTCATAGGATAAGTACATATGGTAGTACAGGATAGCGAATAGGATAGCGCACAGGATAGTGTATAGGATAGGACATAGGGTAGCGATATAGTAGCGCATTTGGTAGCGTATAGAGTAGCGCATCAGGTAGCGCATAGGGATGGGGATATGATTGCACAAAGGATAGCGCATAGGGTAACGCATAGGATAGCGCATAGGGTTGCGCATTGGTTGCACAAAGGGTACTGCATAGGATTGCGCAGAGGATAGCTCATACTATTGGGCATTGGATAATGTATAGGATAGGGCATAGGATAATGCATGAGATAATTCTGCATAAAATAGATAATAGGATAGCGCATAAGATGGCAATGGATAGCGCATTGGATAGCACATAGGATAATGCATAGGAGTAACCATAGGATAACAGAAGCGCAGAGAATAGCACATAGGATAGGGCAGAGAATAGCACATAGCGTAGCGCATTAGATAACATGAACGGATAACGCATGGGGATAGGCGCATATGGTAGCGCATATGGTAGCGAATAGGGTAGCGTATAGGATAAGCGCATGGGAGTAGCGCATAGGATGGCACATAGCGTAGGCGCATGGGATAGCGCATAGGGTAGGCGCATGGGATAGCGCAATGGATGAGGCATTAGTGCAGAGCATAGGATAGCGCATAGGGTGGCGGGATAGCGCACAGGGTAGCGCATTGGTTGAGTGCATAGGATAGCGCAAAGGATAGCGCATAGGGTAGCGTTTCAGGTAGCGCATTGGATGGCTCATAGGATGAATCATATGATATAGGTAAAAGTAGCACTTGGGGTAGCATCGGGTAGCGAATAGGATGAGCGCATGGTGGCGCGTAGGATAAGCGCATACGATAGCGCAGGATGGCATAATTAGTGCATTGATTAGTGCATAGGATGGCGCATGGGATAACGCGTTGGATAATTCATAGTATAGCGCATAAGGATAGCGCATAGTGTAGTGCACAGTGGCACACATGGTAGCACACAGGGTAGCGCAGGGTGAGTACATAGGTTACTGCGTAGGATAGCGCATAGGATAGCGTATACAGTGGCCTTGCACACTTTAGGCGCATGGATAGCAAACATAGTAGCGCACAGGATAGCGCAAAAGGTAGTGCATAGGTTTGTGTATAGGATGGCAAAAAATGGATAGCGCCTAGGGTAGCGTAAAGGATAGGACATACGATGACGCATGGGGTAGCACTTAGGGTAGCCATAGGATAGCGCAATCGATGAGGCAGTAGGTAAAGCATGGGATAGCACACATGTTAGCCCTGGGAAAGCGCATATGGTAGCGCATAGGTATCGCATCGGGTAGCGCATAGGATAGAGCATATGATTGCACAAAGGATAGCGCATATTGTAACGCATAAGGTAAAGCATAGGGATACGCATTAGTTAGCACAAATGGTACCGCATAGGATTGCGCAGAGGATAGCTCATCGGTATTGGTCATGGGATAGTGTATAGGATAGGGCATTGGATAATGCATGACATAGTGCATAAAATAGAGCATAGGATAGCGCATAAGATATGGCAATGGATAGCGCATTTGATAGCGCATAGGATAGCGCATAGGATAACGCATAGGGTAACACATAGGATAGCGCAGAGGATAGCACATAGGATAGGGCAGAAAATATCACATAGTGTAGCGCATTGGATTGCGCATAGGATGGTACCTTAGGATAGCGCATAGTGTAGTGCACAGCGTAGCACACGTAGTGTGCCTGAGGGTAGCGCACAGGGTAGTGCATAGGTTACTACATAAGGAAGGCGCATAGGATATTGCCCTTAATTAGCACACAGGATGAGCGCACAGGAGTGGGGCAAGGTTATTGCATATGATAACGCATGGGATAGTACATAAGGTAGCGCACACTTGTGCCATGGATATTTTGTATGGTAGCATGGGATAGCGCAAAGGTAGTACATAAGGTTCTCGTGTATAGGATGGCTCAAAGGATGGCGCATGGGTAGCGTATGGGGATGGGACATACGATAGCACATGGGATGGCCTGTAGGATAGCCCATACAATAGCGCATAGGATGAGCGCATAAGGCAGCGAAAAGCATAGCGCATGAGGTAGATCTTCAAGTAGCGCGATGGATAGCTCATAGGATAGCTCATATGATATGTAGTAGAGTTGCACATAGGGTAGCATCCAGGTAGCACATAGGATGAGCGCATAGGATAGCGCATAAGAGTAGCACAGGGGATAGGCGCGTTGGAAATTGGCAGGTAGGGTTGTGCTTCGGCTATCTCATTTGGGTGGCACTTAGGATAAAGTATAAGGTAGCGCATAGGATAGCGCATGAGTGTAGGGCATAGCGTTGTGCAAAGGGTAGCGAATTCGGTATCGGGTAGTGTAGAGTTTCAGGTATCGTTTCAGTTGGCCTTAGAATAGTGCATAGAGTAGCGCATAGGGTAGTGCATATGGTAGCGCATATGGTTGCCGAATATGGTAGCGCATAGGATAGCGCATTGGGTGGGAGCATAGGAAGCGATTTGAATATTGCATAGGATAGCGCATAGTACAGCGCACATGGTAGCGCATAGGTTAGTGCACATGGTAGCGCATTGTGAAGCACCCATAGTAGCACACATGGTAGCGCACATGGTAGCGCATAGATTGTGCAAAGGATAGGCGCATATATTAGCTACAGGATAGCGAATAGGATAGCGCAAATGATAGTGTATAGGATAGCACATAGGGTAGCGATAGTAGCTGGTAGCCTGTATGAGTAGCGCATCCGGGTAGCGCATAGGATAGAGGATATGATTGCACAAAGTATGAGCGCATAAAGGGTAACACATAGGATAGGCACATGGGGTTGCGCATTAGTTAGCACAAAGGGTACCGCATGGGATAGCGCAGAGGATAACTCATACTATTAGGCATTGGATAATGTATAGGAAAGGGCATAGGATAATGCATGAGATAGTGCATAAAAGAATAGGATAGGATAGCGCATAAAGTATGGCAATGGAAAGCGCATTGGATAGCACATGGGGATGGCACACTTAGGATAGCATGGGTAACATAGGCTAGCGCAGAGAATGGCACATGGGATAGGGCAGAATGACACACATGGTGGTACATTGGATATCATGGATAGCGCATAGGATAAGCCCATATGGTAGCGCATATATTGGCAGGACAAGGTAGCGCATAAGATAGGCCATATAGGGTAGCGAATAGGATGGCACATAGTGTAACGCATAGGATAGCGCATAGAATTGCTTCCACATAGGATAAGCGCAATGGATGAGGCATTGAGTAGAGCATAGGATGGTGCATAGGGTAGCGAACAGAGGATAGCGCACAGGGTTGCGCATTGGTTAGTGCATAGGATAGTGCATAGGATAGTACGCATGGGGTGAAGCGCATAGGATAGCACATAGTGTAGGGCATAGCGTAAGTGCAAAGGGGTAGAATTCGGTAGCGGGTAATGTGGCCCGTTTCGGGTATCGTTTCAGGTAAGCGCTTAGAGATAGCGCATAGTGTGAAGCGCATAGATTAGCACAGAGGATAGCGCATAGAATATAGCGTTGGGTAGCGGTAGGGTTGTGCTTCGGGTATTGTTTTCTAAGTAGCGCTTAAGGTAGCGCTTCGGGTAAGCGCATATGGTATCGCATAGGGTAAAAGCGCGCAGGGCTTTTCTGGATGGCACATTGGAGTGTGGCATAGGGTGGCGCTTTGAATATCGCGTAGGATAGCGCAGAGTACAGCGCATATGGTAGCTCATAGGATAGTGCACAGGGTAGCACAAGTATTCAAAGTATGGTAGCGAACATGATGGCGCATATGTAAATGCATAGGATAGTGCAAATGAAAACATGGATGGGGGCATGAGGATCAGCGTATTAAATCGCAAAGGATCTTTATAAATGGCACTTGGATATGGCAAATGGATAGCATAGGATAGTGTATAGGGTAGCACATGACTGGCAATATAGTAGCCTTTTGGTAGCCATTTGGATAGAGCATAGGATAGCGCATAATGTAGTGCATAGGATAGAGCAATGAATAGCGTATTGAATAGCGCATAGGATAGCTCATGGATGCAAGCTCATTGGATACGGAGTAGAGTAGCAAATAGGGTAGCGCATTGGGGAGCACAAAGATTAACATAAGCGGTAGCGTACGCACAGGGTTGAACAAACGTTATGCATAAGATAACGCGTAGAGGATAGCGCATAGGGTAGCGCATGGTGTAGCGCAATGGATGAGGCATTGAGTAGGCATAGGATGAGTGCATAGGGTAGCGAACAGGGTAATTTAGGACCGCATTGGTTAGTGCATATGATGGTGCATAGGATAAAGCGCATAGAACGAAGCGCATAGGATACTTTGTTCGATCTAGACATAGCGTAGTGCAAAGGGTAGGAATTCGGTAGCCGGGTAATGTAGCGTTTCGGGTATCGTTTCGGGTAGCGCTTATGAAATGACGCATAGTGTAGCGCATAGATTAGCACAGAGGATAAGAGGCGCATAGAATAGCGCGTTGGGTAGCGGTAAGGGTTGTGCTTCGGGTATTGTTTTCAGTGTTACTTAGGTAGCGCTTCCGGGTAGCCCCGCATATGGTATCGCATAGGGTAGCGCATAGGAAGAAGCGCATGGATGTTTACGTTAAATTGTGGCATAGGGTAGCCCTTTGAATATCGCGTGGGATAGCGCAGAGTACAGCGCATATGGTAGCTCATAGGATGAGTGCACAGGGTGGCACGCAGAGTAGGCTCAAGTGGTAGCCCAGACATTAACAGGCGCATATGTAAATGCATAGGATAGTGCGTTGCATGTGCCTTATCATGTTCGCCTACGACGAGCACTCTGTGTGCTTGCCTGTGCACTATCTATGAGCTACCATATGCGCAACCTTTCTCCAGCATCCTACACGATGTTCAAGCAGCGCCTATGCCCTCAATGTGCCGTCTATGCGGCTTTCTATGGCATTGCCTCTGCGTTGCCGTATGCGCTGCCCAGCCGCTGCGGCAAGCGCTTGCCGAAAACAATGTTGATGCAACCTACCGCTGGCGCGTTCTATGTATCTGTGTCATGCGCTGCATGCTCTGGCAGCTGCCAGGCTGCAGGCTGCTCGATCTCCAGCTACTTGATTCCTGCCCTTGCACTACGCTATGCCCATATGTGTATCCCCACCTGTGCGTATCCTATGCGCTGTCTTGTGCGCTGTGTGCGCGACCTCCTGATTAAGCTGCCTGTGCTATCTGTGTCGCATCCTCGTCGGTGCGCTTTACATATGTACCCTATGCGCCATCCTCCACGCCGTTATCGTTGTAACCTGTGCGCCTGCAAGCCTATTGCCCTTTGCGCTCCCAATCTTTGTTACCGTGTCAATGAGGTATCTATGGCTATCACAACAACATTTATTCAGCTGCGCTATTCGACAATATGCGCTACGTATGCATCTATCTTTATCAATGGAGGGCTGCAAATAACGCTTTGCCTGCTAAGCAACACATGTGCTTACCTATACTGTCACATGCATCTATTTGCTATCTAAGAGACTATCATGTGCGATCCTTTGCAGGCTCAATACGCCATCTATGCCCCATCCAATAAAACGTTGCGCTATCCTATGCATTTACATATGCGCTATCATCATTCGCCGCCGTTGAGCTATATGATGCTACCTGTCTTGCTGTATGAGGCTACCGCGCGCGCTTCTGCGCTATCCTCGCCGGTATTCAAGCGCGCCTATGCCGCGCTCAGTGTGTACGTCTATGCGCTCTATGCTTTACCTAATGATACCATATGCGCTACCGATATACAGCCAAGCGCTACCGAAAACAAGCGAAGGCCTGACCTATTGCAACGCGCTATGCGCGTCTCTGCGTTAATCTATGCGCTGCGCTGTTCTAAGCCGGTGATACCCGAAACGCTTCATTCCGCTGCCGAGTTCCTACCCTTGCACTACGCTATGCCCTACATATGTGTGTCGCAGCGAAAACACCCTGTATCTATGCGTATCCTGTGCGCTGGCTCGATGCATGACCTGGTGCGCTATCTGTTCGCTACCTAATACTTTATCCTATGCTCTGCTCAATGCCTCATCCGTGCGCTGTCTATGTGCTACCCTATGCGCTTATCTATGCGCTACTATGTGCCATCTGTCGCTACCCTATGCGCTATCTTATGCGCTACCCTGACTAAGCTGTATGCGCTACCATACTGGGCTTATCCTATGCGCTATCTATGTGATATCAATGCGCTACACTATGTGCTATTCTCTGCCCTATCCTATGTGCTATTCTGCGCTAGCCATGTGTTACCCTATGCGTTATCTATGTCTTATCTATGTGCTATATCACCTTTCCATTCCGCCATATTTTATGCGCTATCCTATCCTCTATTTTATGCACTATCTCATGCATTATCCTATGCCCTTTCTATACATTATCAATGCTAATAGTATGAGTTATCCTCTGCTATCCTATGCAGTGCCCTTTGTGCTAACTAATGCGCAACCCTATGCGCTATCCTATGTCTATGCCCCGCTGCTACTTTGTGCAATCATATCCTCTATCCTATGCGCTACCCGATGCGCTACTCTATACGCTACCAAATGCGCTACTATATCGCTACCCTATGTGCTATCTATACGCTATCATTGCGCTATCTATTCGCTATCCTGTACGCTATATGCGCTATCCTTTACAATAATCTATGCGCTACCATGTGCGCTGTGTGCTACTATGGGTGCTTCACAATGCGCTACCATGTGCACTAACCTATGCGCTACCATGTGCGCTGTACTATACTTTATCACATGCAATGTTCAAATCATCCTATGCCCCGCAGTGCGCTATCCTATGCGCTACCATATTCGCAACCATATGCCCTTTACCATATGCTTGCCTAACGCGCTACTCTATGCACTATTCTGGCGCTAACCAGGCGTACCTGAGCTCTGCACTGCCGATGCCGGATTCGCTGCCTTTTGCGCAACCTTTATGCCCTGCACTGTGCGCTATCCTATGCGCTACTGCTGTATCTGCGCTACCCAGAACGATGGCCGAGCTGACCACCGCTGCCCAACAGCTGTCCTGTGCTACTCTATGCGCTTATCCTGCTCTTACGCTTTATCTATGTCTTGCGATGCTACCTATGTGCAGCTCTACTACGCATGTCATATGTGAGGCTGTCCTATGAGGCTATCCAATGCGCTGGCGAAGGATCTACCCTATGCGGCTATGCTTTTCATTTACCATGCATCTATGCGCTGTTGTATGGGTATCCTATGCCTTTATCTATGTCTTTATCGTATGTCCTATCTATGCGCTACTCTATGCGCTATCATACCCTGCGCCATCCACGAACCTATGCTACCTTTGCTATCTATAGCAGCTACCATATGCTATCTTATGCTAAAGTGTGCGCTGCTTCTTGCGCTTGTATCTATGCGTTATCATGTGCAAGCTTGCTTACCTGATAGCATCAGCTCTGTGATGTACACCGCTCGCTGTCTGTGGCTTTCTATGTATTGACCTATGCCTTACCTGTGCTTGCCCTGTGCTTGCTACCATGTGATGCTACATGTGCTACATATGCGTATCTATGCGTAATCTATGCCCGATCCAATACTTTACCTCCATGTGATATTTTCTGCCCTATCCTAATGCTCCTCTGCGCTATCTATATTACTATGCGTATCCTAATAACCTTATCCTGCGCTATCAAATGCGCTATCATTGCCATATCTTATCGCTATCCTATGCTCTATTTGCCTGTCATGCATTTATCAATGCCCTATACCTACACTATCCATGACCAATAATATGAGTATCCTCTACGCAATCCTATGCAGTACCATTTGTGCTAACTAATGCGTATCTATGCTTTACGCATATGCGTTATTATGCGCTATCTTTGTGCAATCATATGCTCTATCCTATGCGCTACCCATGCGATACTCTATGCCTTACCATATGCGCTTTCACTAATGCGCTAACATGTGTGCTATCTATGCTTTACCCACTGCCTCATCAGTGTTGCAGCTATCCTGTACGCTACCCTAAAATCTTTACCCCATGCATATCGTATGTCCTATCCTTTACGCTACCCTAGGCGCTATCCATTTTTGCCATCTATACACAAACCTATGCACTACCTTTTACTATCATGTGCTACCATGTTTGCTATCTTATGCGCTAAAGTGTGCGCTACTGTATCGCAGCTATCCTATGCGCTATCCTACGCGGTAACATGTACTACCTGTCACCCACTGCATGTGCTACCATGTGTCTTACGGCACATGCACTACACTATGCGCTATCCTATGCGCTATACTATCTTTACTATCAATGCGTTATCCTATGCTATCCTATGCACTAATCAATGCACTACACTATGCGCTATCCTATGCGCTATCGTATGCGCTATCCTACGCGCTACTATGCCTTTATCCTATTCGCTACCCGATGTGCTACCCTAAGATACTACTTTACTCCATATCCATATGATCCTATCTATGAGCCATCCAATGCGCTACCACCTGAAACGCTACCCTATGCGCTATCCTTTGCCTTCTCCTATACATAACCAATGCGCTACCTGTGCGCTATCCTGTGCGCTACCCTATGCGCTATCCTATATCTACTCAATGCCTCATCCATTGCGCTATCTATGCGCTACCCTATCCATATCCTATGCGCTTCACGCTATGTGCCATCCTATGCCTTTACTATGCGCTATCCTATACGCTACCCTATTCGCTACCATATGCGCTACCATGTGCTATCCACCATACGTTATCTATTCGCTATCTAATGCGCTACGCTAACTATTCTCTGCTATCCTATGTGCTATTCTCTGCGCTATCCTATGTGTTACCCTATGCATTATCCTATGTGCTATCCAATGCGCTATCCATTGCCATATCTTATGCGCTATCCTGTATCTATTTTATGCACTATCTCATGCATTATCCTATGCCCTATCCTATACATTATCCAATGCCCAATAGTATGAGCTATCCTCTGCGCAATCCTATGCAGTACCCTTTGTGCAAACTAATGCGCAACCCTATGCGCTATCCTATACGTTACCTATGCGCTATTTGTGCAATCATATCCTCTATCCTATGCGCTACTGATGCGCTACTCTATACGCTACCAAATGCGCTACTATATCATCGCTACCTATGTCCTATCCTATACACTATCTGTACGCTATCTATTCGCTATCCTGCGCTGCATATAGCTATCCTATGAGCTATCTATGCACTAATCTATGCGCTACCCTGTACGCTGCAAATTATTGCTACTATGGGTGCTACACAATGCGCCTATCCTGTGCACTAACCTATGCGCTACCATGTGCGCTGTACTATGCGCTATCCTATGCAATATTCAAATCGCTTCCCTATGCCCCGCAATACGTCATCCTATGCGCTATTCTTTCGCTACCCTATAGTTACCATATGCGCTACCCTTGGCGCTGTCACGCCACCTATTCGCTACCATATGCGCTACCATATGCGCTACCGTATGCTCTATCTTATGCGCTACTCTATGCACTATTCTAAGCGCTACCCGAAACGATACCCAGCTAACCACCGGCTACCGAACGCTACCCTCCTGCACTACGCTATGCCCACCACACTATGCGCTATCCATGCGCTACCCAAAACGATACCCGAAGTACAACCCTACCCGCTACCTATATGCGCTTTCCTATGCACTAACCAATGCGCTACCCTGTGCGCTTTCGCAATACGCTACTATATCGTATCTATTCTCTACCCAATGCCTCATCCATTGCGACTCTATGCGCTACCCTATTCATACCATATGCGCTACTATATGTGCTACCCTATGCCATATCCTATGCACTAACCAATGCGCTACCCTGTGAGTTATCATGTGCGCTACTATGTGTGCTATCCTATGCTCTACCCAATGCCTCATCCATTGGAGCTGTCTATTCATATGCTATGCGCCACCCTATTCGCTACCATATGCTCTACCCTATACTTTATCCTATGCGCTACTCTATCATAACTATTCTAAGATGCGAAACGATACCCGAAACGCTACCCTGCTCACTACCAGATACGCCACCCTTTGCACTACGCTATGCCCTACACTATGCGCTATCCTATGCGCTACGCGATGTGCTACCCTAAGTGCTACTCTACTCCATATCATATGAGCTATCCTATGAGCCATCCAATGCTTTACCTGAAGCGTTTGGCTTATGCGCTAATAACGATTTCGCTACCCTATGCGCTATCCTATGCGCTATTATAACGGATATCCTGCGTTATCATATGCCCTATCTATATTGCTACTCTGCGCTATCCGCAGGCTACTATTTGCTACCGCCATGCTACCCTATGGGCTATCCTAACGCTACTCTGTGCGCTGGTAAGAACTGCAGAACGATGCGAAACGCTACCCTACCCGCTACCAGATGCGCTACCCTTTGCGCTACGCTATGCCCCACATGCGCTACCCTATGCGCTATCCTATGCGCTACCCTATGCGCTATCCTATGCGCTACCCAAAGTGATACCGAAGCACAACCGCTACCCAATGCGCTACCTATGCGCTATCCTCTGTGCTACCCTATGCGCTATCCTATGCGCTATCTTATGCACTAACCAATGCACTACCCTGTGCGCTATCCTATACTCTACCAATGCCTCATCCATTGCTATCCTATGCGCTATCCTATGCCCCTTTACCCTATTCACTACCATATGCGCTACCATATGCACTACCCTATGCGCTATCCTATGCGCTACACTGTGCGCTATCGCCTTTATCGCAATAACTACTATGTGTGATATACTATGTTCTACCCACTGCCTCATCCATTGCGCTATTCCTGTAGCTGTCTATCTGCTACTCTATGCGCTATTCTAAAACGCTACCAGACTTACTTCTTACTTAATCCCGTCATGCCTATTGACATATGGAAACTGAAAGGACTTTCCGTGCTTTCCTGTCCCGTGCAACCTTCAGCGCAGAACCCCACGTCAGGATACGTTGCCCAGTTCCTCTTCCTTCATGCGCCTCCATGTTGTCCGTGGTCTGCCTTTCTTTCTCTTCCCTCTGGTGTCAAGTGGGGGATATCTTTGCCAGGCATTTCTTGTCTCATTCTCATAACATGTCCGAGCCATTTCCATCTTCTCTTTTTGAGTATGTCATTCATTGCCTCTTGTCTTGTGTCTTGAGTAGTTGGTTATTGGATATTTTAGCCAAAAAGATTCCCAAGATTCTGCAAGAGTGGTGAAAAACTGACAGCCTGCTAGTATCTCCTTTGGTCATCCTCCAACACTCCGATCCGTAGAAACAAAACCCAGCCAAAATAAGCTTTTTATAGAGTTTGGGCTTTGTGGTCCCTGTGTAGATTTTGGACTTCCATACTGGTTTCATTCTGGCAAAGCGGTTCTGGCCTTACTTAGACGTGATTTTATATCTTCCTCTGTGCCATTATTTAGTGTCAGTACGCTACCAAGATATGTAAACTGCTCAACCTTTCCAGTGTTTTGTTTTCTAACATTACTGGATTGTTGGATTTCACTTATTATTGTCATAATTTTTGTTTTTCCTGTGTTTGTTTTGGGGCCTACTGTCTTTATGGTGCTGTGAGTGTTATTAGCACTGCTCTTGTGTAGAAGTGCAGAGCGATGCAGGAGCTCTACCTGGCTACCGACTGCACTACCGCTGCACTACTGTGCCCTACACTATGCGCTATCCTAACATACCTATGCGCTTTCTGTGCGCTACCCTATGCCAACTATCCTATGCGCTACCCTGTGCGCTATCCTGTTCGCTACCCTATGCACTATCCTATGCTCTACTCAATGCCTCATCCATTGCGCTATCTATGCGCTACCTATGTATCCTATGCGCTACACTATATTGCCATCTAATCGCTACCCTGTGCGCTATCTTATGCGCTACCTATATGCGCAACCATATGCGCTGCACCATATGGAGCTATCTATGCGCTATCTATGTGTATCAATGCGCTTTCATTGCCATATTTTATGCGCTATCCTATCCTCTATTTTATGCACTATCTCATGCATTATCCTATGCCCTTTCCTATACATTATCCAATGCCTAATAGTATGAGTTATCCTCTGCGCTATCCTGTGCAGTATCCTTTGTGCTAACTAATGCGCAACCCTATGCTTATCTATGTGTTACCCTATGCGCTATACTTTGTGCAATCATATCCTCTATCCTATGCGCTACCCGATGCGCTACTCTATACGCTACCAAATGCGCTACTATATCGCTACCCTATGTGCTATCCTATACACTATCATGTGCGCTATCCTATTCGCTATCCTGTACGCTACTATATGCGCTATCCTATGCAATAATCTATGCGCTACCCTGTGCGCTACCATGTGTGCTACTATAGATTGCTATACAATGCGCTACCATGTTCACTAACCTATGCGCTACCATGTGCGCTGTATTATACGCTATCTATGCAATATTCAAATCGCTTCCTATGCCCCACCCAATGCGCTATCCTATGCGCTACCGTATTCGCAACCATATGCGCTGCATATGCGCTACCACTGCTGCGCTACTCTATGCACTATTCTAAGCGCTGCACGAAGCGATTACACCTGAAACTCTACACTACCCGATGCAGATTCGTTACCCTTTGCACAACGCTAAGCCCTACACTAAAAGCGCTATCCTATGCCGCCTACCTTATGCGCTATCTATGCGCTACCCAAAACGATGTGTGACACAACCCTACCGCTACCCAACTGCGCTATCCTCTGTGCTACCTATGCGCTATCCTATGCGCTATCCTGTGCTACCGATGTGCTACCTATGTGCGACTCTACTACATATCATATGAGCTGTCCTATGAGCTATTCAATGCTACTTGAGCTCTACCCTATGCCGCTATGCTTTTCGCTACCTTATGCGTATCTATACTATTAACCTGTGACTATCCTATGCGCTATCCTATGTGCTATCGTATGCACTATCCTATGCGCTACTCTATGCGCTATCCTTTGCGCCATCCTATGCGAACCTATGCATACCTTTTACGCTATCTGTGCGCTACCATGTGTGCTATCTTATTCGTTAAAGTGTGCGCTACTCTATGCGCTATCCTATTCGTTATCATATGCAATAACCTTTGCCCTACCCTGTGCGCTATCCTGTGTGCTACCTTATGCGCTATCCTATGCGCTATCTGTAACCTATGCACTACCTGTGCGCTACCTGTGCGCTACCATGTGCTACGCTGTGCACTACACTATGCGCTATCCTATGCGCTATCCTATGCGCAAATCAATGCGCTACGATTATGTGATATTTTCAGCCCTATCCTATGTGCTATCTTCTGCGCTATCCTATGTGTTACCCTATGCGTTATCCTATGCGCTATCCTATGCGCTACCAAAACGATACTGACACAACCCTATCCACTTCTGTCGCAACCCTATGCGCCATCTTATATGCTATCTATTTTACCAATGCGCTACCCTGTGCGCTATCCTGTGTGCTGATGTGTGCTATCCTATGCTCTACCCAATGTCTCATCATTTGCGATACC
The DNA here is from genome assembly GCA_020796225.1 of Arion vulgaris. Taxonomy (NCBI): domain Eukaryota; kingdom Metazoa; phylum Mollusca; class Gastropoda; order Stylommatophora; family Arionidae; genus Arion; species Arion vulgaris. The sequence continues at coordinate 21,765 of JADZMA010000436.1, forward strand.
CTATGCGCTATCTATGTGCTATTCTATGCGCTATTTTAAAGCGCTACCCGGAAACGATACACGAAACGCTACCCTACCGCTACCAGATACGCCACCTTTGCTAAACTGCATGCCCTACACTATGCGGTATCTATCGCTACCCGATGTGCTACCTAAGTGCTGCTTCACTCCATATCATATGAGCTATCCTATGAGCCATCCAATGCGCTACCTGAAGCGCTACCCTATGCACTATGCAGTTCGCTACCCTATGCGCTATCCTATGCGGTATTGTATGGGCTAACCTGGCTTGCTATCGTGTGCCCTATCCTATGCGCTAACCTATGCGCTATCCTTTGCGCTTAAATCACAACCACAGAACCTATGTGCTATCTTTTGCGCTGTCTATAAGCTACACTGTGTGCTATCCTGTGCGCTATCCCGTGCGCTACTATCTGTGCTATCTATGCTCTGCAATGCCTCATCCAATGTATCATATGCGCTGTTCTATACGCTACCTATTTGCTACCATGTGCACTACCATATGCGTTATCCTGTGTGCTACTATATGCGCTATTCTAAGCGCTGCCCGAAACGATACCCTAAACGCTACCCTACCCGCTACCGAATTCGCTACTCTTTGCACTAACCAATGCGCTACCCTGTGCGCTATCCTGTGCGCTACTATGTGTGCTATCCTATGCTCTACCTAATGCCTCATCCATTGCGCTATCCTATGAGCTATAATATGCGCTTCCTATTCATACCATATGCGCTACCATAAGCGCTACCCTGTGCGCTATCCTATGCGCTACTCTATGCGCTATTCTAAGCGCTACCCGAAACGATACCCGAAACGCTACCCTACCGCTTCCAGATTCGCTACCCTTCTGCACTACGCTATACACTATGTGCTATCCTATCCGCTACTATGCGCTATCCTATGCGCTACCGATGTCACTACCTAAGTGCTACTTTACTCCATATCATATGAGCTATCCTATGAGCCATATAATGCGCTACCTGAAGCTCTACCCTATGCACTATGCTGTTCGCTGCCTATTCGCTATCTATGCGGTATTGTATGGGTATCTATGCGCTATCGTATACCCTATCCTATGGCTACCCTATGCGCTATACTTTGCTGCATCTATACAAGAACCTGTGCGCTGCCTTTTGCGCTGTACTGTGCGCTATCATATGTGCTATCTTATGCGCTATCCTATGCAGTAACCTATGCATAACCTGCAATAGCTGCCATATGCGCTACCATATGCGCTATCTATGCGTTATTCTATGCGCTATCCTTTGTGCGATCATATGCTCTATCTATGCGCTGCCGATGCGCTACTCTATACGCTACCGATGCGCTACTATGTCAACTACTATGTGCTGCCTATAAACTATCCTGTACTACCATATGCGCTATCCTAAAGAATGTACTCGCTACCCTATGCGCTATTCTATGCGCTACCCAAAACGATACCCCAAGCACAACCCTACCGGCTACCCAACGCTACCATATGCGCTATCCTCTGTGTAACCTATGCGCTATCCTATGCACTATCTTATGCACTAACGTATGCGCTACTCTGTTCAATATCCTGTGATTCCACAACGTGTGCTATCCTATGCGCTACCTAATGCCTCATCCAATACGCTATCCTATTCGCTATCCTATGCGCTATCCTATTCGCTACCATATCCGCTACCATATGCGCAACACATACTTTACCCTATGCGCTATTCTAAAGCGCTACCCGAATCAATGCGAAGCGCTACCCTACCCGTTACCGAATGTGCTACTCTATGCACTACGCTATGCACTACCCTATGCACAATCATATGAGCTATTCAATGCGCTACAAGGCGCTACCTTTGCGCTCTCAATTTGCTACCTATACGCTGCACCCTGTGTTAATCTACTCCATATCCAATGAACTATCCTGAGTTATCTATGCGCTGCCCTATGCGCTATCAATGCGTATTGCTCACCACCCTATACGCTACCATATGCGCTATCCTGTGCGCTACCTATGCGCTATCCTCTGTGCTACCCTATGCGCTATCCTCACAATACCCTATGCGCTATCCTCTGTGCCAAATTATGCTATCCTATGCGCTGTCCTATGCACTATCCTGTGCGCTAGCCTGTGCGCTAACATGTGTGCTATCTATGCGCCTACCTAATGTGTCATCAATGTGCTATCCATATTCGTTTATTCTATACGATATCCTATTCTTCTATATAATGCTACCATATGCGCTTTCCTAAGCTCTACCCTATGCGCTTTTCTAAACGCTACCCTAAACGATACCCGAAGCGCTACTCAACCCGCTACAGAATGCGCTACTCTATGCACAATCATATGAGCTTTCCAATGCGCTCAGATCGCTACCCTTTGCGCTACTGAATGCAGCTACCCTATGCCGCTACTCTACTCCATATCTAATGAGCTATCTTATGAGCTATCCTATGCGCTTTCCAATACGCTATTCGAAGCGCTACCTTATGCAACTACCCTATGCGCTATCCCGCGTTATCTTAGCCATAACCTTTGCCCAACCATACGCTACCCTGTACGTTGCCACAACAACTACCGTTTATGTTACCCCTTTGCGCTCCCCAATGCGCTGCACCCTATTTTCTCTACTCCGTATCAATAGGCTATCCTATGAGCTATCATATGCGCTATTCAATACGCTATTCATTGCTCTATCCTATGCACTACATTATGCGCTATCATGTTCGCTACCATTTGAGCTACTCTGTGCGCTACCCTGTGCACTATCCTATGAGCTACCATGTGCGCTGCTCTTCGCTATCCTACGCGATATTCAAGCGCTACCCTATGCCACGCAATGTGCCATCCTATGCGCTTTCCTATGCGCTACCTATCACGATACCATATGCGCTACCGAAACGATACCCGAAGCGCAACCCTGCCGCTACCCAACGGCGCTATTCTATGCGCTATCCTCATGCTACCTATGCTATCCTCTGTGCTAATCTACGCGCTATCTGTGCTCTACAACGTGTGCTATCCTATGTGCTACCTAATGCCTCATCCAATGCTATATTCGCTATCCTATGCGCTATCCTATTCGCTACCATGTCCGCTACCATATGCGCTACCATATGCGATACATATGCGCTATCATATACGCAACCCCTATGCCGCTATTCTAAGCGCTACGAAACGATACCTAAACGCTACCCTACCAGCTACCGAGATTCGCCACCCTTTGCACTACTCTGCCCCACACTATGCGCTACATATGCGCTATCATATACTACTCAAAACGATACCAAGCACAACCCTACCGCTACCCATTGCGCTGCTCTATACGATATCCTCTGTGTTACCTAAGCGCTACCCTATGCGCTAGCCTATGCGCTATCCTCTGCGCTATCCTGTGCGCTATCCTGTGCGCTACTAATATTGTACTATCCTATACTCTACCCAATGCCTCATCCATTGCGCTATCCACCATGTACTATCCTATGCGCTACTCTATGAGCTATTCAAAGTGCTACCCGAAACGATACCCGAAACGCTATCCTGCAAGGGTGCCAGTTCGCTAACATTTGCACTACGCTGCCCTACACTATGCGCTATCGTATGCGCTACCCTATGCGCTTTCCTATGCGCTGCAAAACGATGCCAGAGCACAACCCTACACGCTACCAACGCGCTACCTATGCGCTATCCTCAGTGCTACCTATGCTTTTTTTTCCTATGCACTAACCAGTGTGCTGCCACTCTGCGCTATCCTGTATTGCTGCATGTGTGCTGTCCTATGCTCTACCTAATGCCTCATCCATTGCGCTATCCTGTAAGCTACCTATTCGCTACCATATGCGATACCATATGCGCTTTAATAGCCTATGCGCTATCCTATGCGCTAATCTTATGCGCTATTCTAAGCGCTTATCTGCGCGGTAACCTATGCACTAAACTGTGCGCTACCCTATGTGCTACCATGTGTGCTACGCTGTGCACTACACTATGCGCTATCCTCTGTGATACCCTATGCGCTATCCTATGCACTATCCTATGCGCTATCCTATGCATTAACCAATGCGCTACAATGTGTGCTATCCTATGCTCTACCCAATGCCTCATCCATTGCGCTATCTATACGATATCTGCGCTACCTATTTGCTACCATGTGCGCTGCCATATGCGTTACCCTATGCGCTATCCTATGCGCTACTCTATGCGCTATTATACTTAAAACGATACGAAACGCTACCCCTACCCGCTACCGAATTCGCTACCCTTTGCACTACGCTATGCCCTACACTATGCGCTATCCTATGCGCTACCCTGTGCCTTTATCCTGTGCGCTACTAGTCATTTTTCTATGCTCTACCCAATACCTCATCCATTGCGCTATCTATGCGCTATCCTATGCTCTACCCTATTTGCTACCATATGCGCTACCATATGCGCTACCTATGCGTATCCTATGCGTAACCTATGCGCTATCCTTTGTGCAATCATATGCTCTATCCTATGCGCTACCCGATGCGCTACTCTATGTAACTAATAAATGCGCTGCTATGTCGCTGCCTATGTGCTACCTATACACTATTCTATTCGCTATCCTGTGCGCCCACCATATGCGCTATCCTATGATATCTGCTGCACTTTATCCTATGCGCTACCCTGTGCGCTATCCTATTCGCTACACGATGTGCTACCCTAAGTGCTACTTTACTCCATATCATATGATCCTATCCTATAGGCCGTCAATGCGCTACTGAGCGCTACCCTATGCCGCTACCTATGCGCTATCCACCATGCTCTACTCAATGCCTCATCCATTGCGCTATCCTGTACTACCCTATACGCCTCCTATGCGCTATGCTATGCATCTATGCGCTACCCTATGCGCTATCCTATACCTTTACCTATTCGCTACCATATGCGCTACCATATGCGCTATCCTATAACTATCCTATTCGCTATCAATGCGCTACGCTATGTGCTATTCTCTGCCCTATCCTATGTGCTATTCTCTGCGCTAGTCTATGTGTTACCCTATGGTATCCTATGTGCTATCAATGTGCTGTAATGCGCTATCCATTGCCATATCCCATGCACTATCCTATCCTGCATATTTTTATGCACTATCTCATGCATTATCCTAATACCCTATCCTACTCATTATCAATGCCCAATAAGTATGAGCTATCCTGCGCAAATCCTATGCGGTACCCTTTGTGCAAACAATGCGCAACCCTATGCGCTATCCTATGCGTTACCCTATGCGCTATCATTTGTGCAATCATATCCTCTATCCTATGCGCTACCTGATGCGCTACTCTATACGCTACCAACTGCGCTACTATATTGCTACCTATCATTATCCATATACACTATCCTGTGCGCTATCTATTCGCTATCATGCGCTACCATATGCGCTATCTATGGTATCTATGCACTAATCTATGCTCTACCCTGTGCGCTACCATGTGTGCTACTATGGGTGCTACACAATGCACTATCCTGTGCACTAACCTATGCGCTACCATGTGCGCTATCCTATGCAATGTTCGTTCTCTTCCCTATACCCCACCCAATGCGTCATCCTATGCGCTATTCTTTTCGCTACCCTATGCGTTACCATATGCGCTACCTAGGCGCTATCTGTACGCCACCCTATTCCGCTACCATATGCGCTACAGTATGCTCTATCTTATGCGCTACTCTATGCGCTATTCTAAGCGCTACGTGAAACGATGCCGAAACGCTAACCTACCAGCTACCGGGCAACGCTACCCTCTGCTACGCTATGCCCTACACTATGCGCTATCCTATGCGCTATCTATGCGCTATCTATGCGCTATCTATGCCGCTACCCAAACGATGCAGTACAACCCTACCGCTACCCTATGCGCTTTCCTGTACACTAACCAGTGCGCTACCCTGTGCGCTATCCTGTGCGCTACTATGTGTGCTATCCTATTCTCTACCCAATGCCTCATCCATTGCGATATCCTATGCGCTACCCTATTCGCTACCATATACGCTACTATATGTGCTACCCTATGCGCTATCCTATGCGCTACTATGTGCTATCTATGCGCTACCCAAAACGATACCTGAAGCACAACCCTACCCGCTACCCAAAGCGCCACTCTATGCCTTTATCCTCTGTCTACCCTATGCGCTATCTGCGCTATCCTATGCACTAACCAATGCGCTACCCTGTGCGCTATCCTGTGCGCTACTATGTGTGCTATCCTATGCTCTGCAATACCATCCATTGGGCTATTCTATGCGCTATCCTATGCTGCCCTATTCGCTACCATATGCGCTACCATATGCCTACCCTATGCGCTATCCTATGCGCTACTCTGTGCCTTTATTCTAACTGCTACCCAGAAACGATACCCGAAACGCTACCCTACTCACTACCAGATGCTCCACCCTTTGCACTACGCTATGCCCTACACTATGCGCTATCCTTACGCTAACCTGTACGCTATCTTATGCGCTACCCCAGCTCCCGAAACGAGACCCTACCGCTACCCAATTCGCTACCTATGCGCTATCCTCTGTGCTACCCTATGTGCTATCCTATGCGCTATCCTATGAACTAACCAATGCGCTACCCTATGCACTATACTGTGCGCTACTAGCTAATATGCTATCTATGCTCTACCCAGTATCATCCGTTGCGCTATCCTATGCGCTATCCTATGTGCAGCCCAATTCGCTACCATATGCGCTACCATATGCGCTACCATATACGCCATCTTGTGCGCTACTCAAAACTGATACCGATACACAATCGTATCCTTCTACCCAACGCGTTACCCACTATGCGCTATCCTCTGTGATACCCTATGCGCTATCCTATGCGATATCCTATGCACTAACCAATGCGCTACCATATTGCTATCCCCTGTGCGCTACTAATATCGCTACCCTATTCGCTACCATATGCGCTATCCTATGCGCTAAACTGTGGTCTATCCGCAATACTCTATCCTGTGCGCTACTATGTGTGCTATCTATACTCTACCAAATGCCTCATCCATTGGGCTATTCTGCGCTATCCTATGCTCTGGCCTATGCGCTATCATATGCGCTACCATATGCGCTATCCTATGCGCGACTATATGCGCTATTCTAAGTTGCTGAGGCGATGCCGAAACGCTACCAAATTTCCAGCTACTGGATTCGCTACCGCTTTGCTACGCTATGCCCTACACTATGCGCTATCCTATGCGCCGCACTATACGCTATCCTATGCGCTATCCTACCATGCGCTATCTTATGCCGCTACCCAAAACGATACCCGAATCGTAACCCTACCCGCTACCCAATGCGCTACCTGTGCGTTATCCTCACGTGCTACGCATGCGCTGTCTATGCTATCCTGTACGCTAACCAGTGCACTACCCTGTGCACTATCCTGTACTATCCTGTGCGCTACTATGTGTGCTATCCTATGCTCTAAGCAATGCCTCATCCATTTGCGTTATCCTATGCGCTTTCTATGCGCTACTATTTGCTACAATATGCGCTGCACCATATGCGCTGCACCTATACCCACTATAAGCTACACTGTGCGCTATCCTGTGCACTATCCTGTGCGCTACTATGTGCTATCTATATTCTGCAATGCCTCATCGATTGCGCTATTCTATGCGCTATCTATGCGCCTACCTATTTGCTACCATATGCGCTGCCATATGAGCAACCATATGCGCCTATCTATCGCTACCTTATTTGCTACCATATGCGCTACCATATGCGCTACCCTATGCGCTATCCTATGCGTTACCCTATGCGGTATCCTTTCTGCAATCATATGCTATATCCTATGCGCTACCCGATGCGCTACTCTATACCTTTACCAAATGCGCTACTATATCGCTACCCTATGTGCTACCCTATACACTATCCTATGCCGTATCCTATTCGCTATCCTGTGCGCTACCATATGCGCTATCCTATGATCCTATCCTATGCTAACCTATAGCTACGCTGTGCGCTACCATGTGTGCTACTATGGGTGCTACACAATGCGGTACCCTGTACACTATCACTCTGCACTACCATGTGCGCTGTACTATGCGCATCACTATGCAATATTCGCTCGCTTACCTATGCCCCCGCAGCTGCGCCATCCTGTTGCTATCCTTTTCGCTACCCATTGCGCTACCATATGCGCTACCCTATGCGCTATCCTATGCGCTATCCTATACACTAACCAGTGCGCTACACTGTGCGATATACTGTGCGCTATCCTGTGCGCTATCCTGTGCGCTACTATATGTGCTATTGAGATGGGTCGGTCACGTTGCTCGAATGCCTGATAAACGCATCCCAAAACAGTTGATGTATGGCGAGCTTGAAGGGCAGGCGTTTGGCTGGTGGACAGAAAAACGCTTTAAAGACACTCTTAAAGTGTCTCTGAAATGCTTCGATATAGACAATACGTGCTGGGAATCCTTGCGCAAGATCGCCAAATGTGGCGCTGTAACAACAAAAGAGGAACCCGAATAGCTGAGAATCATCGTATTGTTGAGTCACAGAGAGAAAACGATCAGCTCGAAAGACAGAGCACACAACACGCACATATCGCCTTGATCATGTATGCCCCACCTGTGGTCAGGGATTCTGTTCTAAGTTGGACTCTACAGTCACCTCCGCACACGCAGAGGAGGTGCAACAGTACACGTCTGAGATTGTTGTCATCATCGCTTGCGATGGACAGCTATTATTATATGTGCTATTCTATGCGCTACCCAATGCCTCATCCATAGCGCTATCATATGTGCTATCCTATGCGCTATCCTATGCACTAACCAATGTGCTACCATGTACTCCCCTATCCTGTGCGCTATATGTTTGCTATCTATGCTCTGCAATGCCTCATCCATTGCGCTATCCTATGGGCTTACTATTCATACCATATGCGCTACCATATGCTTCACCCTATGCGCTATCCTGTGCGCCTAACCAATATGCGCTACTATGTGTGCTATCCTATGCTCTGCAATGCCTCATCCTGCGCTATCCTATAAGCTATCACTATCTTTCCAGTCTATTCGCTACCATATGCGCTGTTATGCGCTACCCTATCACGCTATCCTATGCGCTACTCTGCGTACGCTATTCAGCGCTATCCGAAACGATACCCGAAGAGCAACTACCCTACCCGCTACCGAATGCGCTACCTTTGCACTACGCTATGCCTACACTATGCGCTATCCTATGCTACCCTATGGCTATCCTATGCGCTTCAGCCGATGTACTACCCTAAGTACTTTACTCAACATCATATGAACTATCCTATGAGCTATCAAATGCGCTACCTGAATCCATACCCTATGCGCTATGCTGTTCGCTACCCTATGTGCTATCGTATGCATATTAGCATGAGCTATCTATGCTATCGTATGCCCTATCCTATGCGCTACCCTATGCGCTATCACTTTCGCGCCATCTATACGCGAACCTATGCGCTACCTTTTGCGCTATCCTGTGCGCTACCATGTGTGCTATCCTATGCGCCAAAGTGTGCGCTACTGTATTCGCTATCCTATGCGCAATCATATGCAGTAACCTATGCACTACCCTGTGCGCTACTCTGTGCGCTACCATGTGTGCTATGCTGTGCACTTCACAATAGACTATCATTCGCTATCCTATGCGCTATCAATGCGCTACACTATGTGCTATTCTGCCTATCCTATGTGCTATTCTCTGCGCTATCCTATGTGTTACCTATCAAAATTTATCCTATGCTCTATCCTATGCGCTATCAATGCGCTATCCATTCTACCATATCTTATGCGCTGTCCTATGCTCTATTTTATATACTATCTCATGCATTATCCATGCCTATCTATACAAAATCCAATGCCCAATATTAAGACTATCCTCTGCGCTATCTTATGAGGTACCCTTTGTGCTAAATAATTCGCAACCCTATGCGCTATCCTATGCGTTACCTATGCTTTATCTTTTTGTGCAATCATATGCTCTATCCTATCGCTACCGATGCACCTACTCTATACCGCTATAAATGCGCTACTATATCGCTACGCTATGTGCTACCCTATACACTACCTATGTGCTATCCCTGCACTATCCTATGCGCACATATCTATGCACTAACCAGTTGCGCTACACTGTGCACTATCATGTGCGCTACTATATCATAACTGTATCTATGTTCTACCCAATGCCTCATCCATGGCGCTATCCTGCACTTTATCCTGTCTTAACCTATTCGCTACCATATGCGCTACCATATGCGCTACCCTATGCTTATCCTATACCACTCTATTCGTTACCATATGCGCTACAATATGCGTTACCCTATGCGCTATCCTATGCGCTACTCTATGCGCTATTCTAAGCGCTACGCGAAACGATACCCGAAACCTTTACCCTACCGCTACCGAATGCGCTACCTTTGCGCTACGCTGCCTACACTATGCGCTATCCTATGCGCTATCCTATCACCGCTACCTATGCGCTATCCTATGCCTTAGCCGATGTACTACCCTAAGTGCTACCCTAAGTGCTACTCTACTCAACATCATATGAGCTATCCTATGGGCTATTCAATGATACTACCTGAATCCATACCCTATGCGCTATGCTGTTCGCTACCCTATGTGCTATCGTATGCGCTATTGTATGAGCTATCCTATGCGCTATCGTATACTTCCTATCTAGCAACTACCCTATGCGCTATCCTTTGCGCCATCCTATCATGAACCTGCGCTACCTTTGGCTATCCGCAATACCATGTGTGCCTATCCTATGCGCTAAAGTGTGCTCTACTGCTTATGCGCTATCCTATGCGCAATCATATGCAGTAACCTATGCACTACCCTGTGCGCTACTCTGTGCGCTACCCTGTGTGCTATGCTGTGCACTTCACCAATGAGCTATCCTATTCGCTATCTATGCGCTATCAATGCGCTACACTATATGCTATTCTCTGCCTATCTATGTGCTATTCTCTGCATATCCTATGTGTTACTCTATCGTTATCCTATGCTCTATCCTATGCGCTATCAATGCGCTATCCATTGCCATATCTTATGCGCATCCTATGCTCTATTTTATATACTATCTCATGCATTATCCATGCCTATCCTATACAAAATCCAATGCCCAATAATAGAATATCCTCTGCATATCTTATGAGGTACCCTTTGTGCTAAATAATTCGCAACCCTATGCGCTATCCTATGCGTTACCCTATGCGCTATCCTCTGTGCTACCCTATCCGCTATCCTGCACTATCACATGCACTAACCAATGCACTATCCTGTGCGCTATCCTGTGCGCTACTATGTGTGTTATCCTATGCTCTACCTAATGCCTCATCCATTGCGCTATCCTATGGGCTACACTATTTGCTACCTTAATAGCTACCATATCCGCTATCCTATGCGCTACTCTATGCGCTATTCTAGAAACGCTACCAGAACGATGCGAAACGATGCTCCAGCGGGAAGCTCTGCGCTATCCGCTGCAGATTCGCTACCGCTTTGCACTACATGCCCTACACTATGCGCTATCCTCTTTTATAACCTATGTGCTATCCTATGTGCTATCCTTTGCGCTATCCTATGCACTAACCAATGTGCTACCCACCAATGCGCTATCAGTGCGCTACTATATTTGCTATCCTATGCTCTACCCAATGCCTCATCCATTGCGCTATCCTATGCGCTACACTGTGCGATATCCTGTGCACTATCCTGTGCGCTACTATGTGTGCTATCCTATGCTCTACCCAATGCCTCATCCATTGCTCTATTCATAACGTAATATGCGCTACCTATTCGCTACCATATGCGCTACCACATGCGCTACTCTATGCGCTATCCTATGCGCTACCCAAAACGATACACGAAGCACAACCCTACCCGCTACCCAACGCGCTACCCTATGCGCTATCCTCTATGCTACCCTATGCTGCTATCTGCTGCGCTATCTATGCACTAATAATGAGCTTCTGTGCGCTATCTGTGCGCTACTATGTGTGCTTATCCTATGCTCTACCAATGCCCCATCCATTGCGCTATCCTATTCAGCTATGTATGCGCCACCCGCTTTTCGCTACCATATGCGCTACCATATGCGCTACCATATGCGCTTTATCCTATAAGCTACTCTATACCGCTATTCGGCGCTACGAAACGATACCGAAACGCTACCCTACCCGCTACCAGATGCGCCACCCATTGCACAACGCTATACCCTACACTATGCGCTATCCTATGCGCTACCCTATGTGCTATCCTATGCGCTACTGATGTGCTACCTAAAGTGTTGCTCTACTCCATATCATATGAGCCATCAATGCGCTAAATGAAGCGTTAGCTTATGCGCTATGCTGTTCGCTATCCTATGCGCTATCCTATGCGCTACACTGTGGTTTATCCTGTACGCTATCTGTGAGCTACTATGTGTGCGCTATCTATGCTCTACCAGATGCCCCATCCATTGCGCTATCCTATTCGCTGTGTATGCGCCACCCTATTCGCTACCATATGCGCTACCATATGCGCTACCATATACGCTATCCTAATAAACTACTCTATGCGCTATTCTAAAGCTACCCGAAACGATACCGAAACGCTACCCTACCACTACCGAATGCATACCCTTTGCACAATGCTATACTTTGCTATAGCTATCCTATGCTACCTATGTCTTATCCTATGCGCTTTACCAATTGTACTACCAGAAGTGTTGCTCTACTCCATATCATATGAGCCATCAATGCGCTAAATGAAGCGTTGGCTTATGCGCTATGCTGTTCGCTACCCTATGCGCTATCTATGCGCTGTTAGCCTTGGGCTATCTATGCGTTATCATATGCCTATCCTGTAATGCTACTCTATGCGCTATCGTAAGCGTCATCCTATACGAACCTATGCGCTACCTTTTGCGCTATCCTTTGCGCTACCATGTACGCTACTCTGCTGCGCTTTATCCTGTGCGCTATCCTATACGCTACCCAAAACGATGCCCAGCACAACCCTACCGCTACCCATCGCGCTACCCTATGCGCTATCCTATACCTTCTCCATGCGCTATTCTAAGCGCTACACTGTGCGCTATCACTGTGCGCTTCTATGTGTGCTATCCTATGCTCTGCAATGCCTCATCCGTTGCGCTATTCTATGCGCTGTCTATGCGCTACCTATTCGCTACCATATGCGCTACCATATGCGCTACCATATGCGCTACCCTATGCGCTATCTATGCTCTACTCTATGCTATTCTAAGCGCTACGAAACGATACGAAACGCTATCCTGCCAACTAACGAATTC
>JADZMA010000437.1:0-35042 GCA_020796225.1 Arion vulgaris
GTTTGAGAAAAACCAGGCCCTTATGTCTCGTGATTTTAACCCGGGAAACAAAACCTCCACCAACTATGTCAGTTTTTTCTATTTTAGCATTTTCCTTTCCTGCTATCTGTATACCGTAATCTCTGTCTCCAAATCTCTTCTCCGTGTATATTTCTGCGTCATTCTCTCGCTTTCATGAGGTTCCAAGAAATGTTCTTTCTTGTATATTCCCTCGGATTTTCTCAAGGGTGTCCTATCTAGCCAGAGCATTTTCTTCACTCTTGGTTTACTGGGATCTGTCTGCTTCTGTCCTTAAGCTCCTAATGTGTGACCATATAATACCATCTCAGTCCCTCTATTGCTACAGACAACAGTTGATGAATGTTTGCAATTTATTAGCTAATGTTTTTAGATGTACTCCATGTTTGTGAAATATACAACAAAACTACTTCTTAACATTGAAATTAAATATTCTAATTTGTATTTCTAGACTTGATTTCTTTAGACATACAAATATTTCATAAGGATGAAAGCTCATCACATCTTTGTATTCTTATTCTAATCTCTTTATCTGTCCTCCAATTTTGTCTACATTGCTGCCAAAGTTGGTTTCCTCATGAAGAGATCTATATTATTAGCATACCATCGCAAACCAATATATGCTCCCTCTATCCAGAACCAACTATAAACTTATGGGCCTGCGGACTCAGGTAAGAATTATGGAAATCAGACCACAACTACACCACGTGACCTCGCATTCCAGTATGGGTGTATATAGATGAATTCATTTTAAAGTCAACACTAAATGCTAAATCGCAGTTGTATTATCCAACAAGTTAAGTTTAACAATAAGGAATATCAATATTAGTGAATATTTGTCACACTAAATAACCATAGACTCACAGAATGAGTAAAATTGCAAAAAGATTGATGTTCTATAGGTAAAAGTAAAGGTAAGGAACCTTTCTACCTCGTGTATATAGGTCAATACAGTGTTAGGCCTGTATTTTTATTGACAGTCGGCAATACGATGGTGATGTGGTCAGAATCACGACGGCCGCCTTTACTTTCCCAGAGCATGTCTGGTGCCCAGTTGAGGCTGGGTCGACCTGAGACCGTCGCGGTCGGAAAAATTCCACGCGCATTGCAGGGAGCTGAACCCAGACCACCAGCCTGAGAAGGAGTTCCTAACAACTACGCTACAGCGCCCCCGCCCCGCTCTGATCTAGAACAGGGATTCCCGGTCAGCTGTCTGGCCTAATTATCTAGGAGTTGGCTTTGCTCTATCTCGGATATTGAATAGGTTTCTGTTTCTCCATTTTGTATTTGCCTGTTCTTATCCAGACGCTGTGAGGCAAAACATGATTGAGGAAAACGAAATATACTATTTTAAATCATTGAGATAGACGAACAACTATTGGTCTGCAGGTATTATGAAGTCGGTTCAATGACCTGTAAATTGGCTATCTGTCCTATTTCGGTTATGTGGAGTCAAGAGAATTTAATATTTGATTACATTTATATTAACTTTTCAACATAACAAAACACACATAATCTTGAGATTTACTCGCGTAGCTGTATATCCCGCATTTATAGTGTATGAGGGAAAGTAAGAATGAACGAACAGGAAAAAACATAAACTTATTCCTTATCTCCTTGCATCTCCCCATATCGAAACATGTAAACATAATCTTATTCTTATCTCCTACAGAAACACGTAAACATAATCTTATTCCTTATTCTTACTACATCTCAATGACGAAACATAATCTTATTCCTATCTCTGTACTACATCTCCATATTGAAACGTAAAACATAATTCTATCTCTATCTCTGTACTACATCTCCCATATCGAAACACGTAAAACATAATCTTATTCTTATCTTCCTTCTAACAGTCTCCATTCGAAACACGTAAACACTAATCTATTCTATCTCCTTGTACTACCTCCCATATCGAAACACGTAAAACATAATCTTATTCTTATCTCCTTATACACTCCCCATATCGAAACACGTAAAACATAATCTTATTCCTTATCTCCTTGCTACATCTCCCATATCGAAACACGTAAAACATAATCTTATTCCTTATCTCCTTGCTACATCTCCCATATCGAAACACGTAAAACATATCTTATTCTACTCCTTACTACATCTCCCATATCGAAACACGTAAAACATAATCTTATTCCTTATCTCCTTGCTACACCTCCCATATCGAAACACGTAAAACATAATCTTATTCCTTATCTCTCTACATCTCCATATCAAACACGTAAAACATAATCTTATTCTTATCTCTTGCTACATCTCCCATATCGAAACACGTAAAACATAATCTTATTCCTTATCTCCAACACTCTCCCATGCAAACACTAAACATAATCTTGATTCTTATCTCCTGCTACACTCCCATATCGAAACAGTAAAACATAATCTTATTCTTATCTCCTTGCTACATCTCCATATCGAAACACGTAAACATAATCTTATTCTTATCTCCTTGCTACACCTCCATATCGAAACACGTAAACATAATCTTATTCTCTTATCTCTTGCTATCTCCATATCGAAACACGTAAAACATAATCTTATTCCTTATCTCCTTTACATCTCCATATCGAACACGTAAAACATAATCTTATTCCTATCTCCTTGCTACATCTCCATATCGAAACACGTAAAACATATCTTATTCTATCTCTTACTACATCTCCATATCGAAACACGTAAAACATAATCTTATTCCTTATCTCCTGCTACATTCCATATGAAAACGTGAAAACATAATCTTATTCCTTATCTCCCTGCTACATCTCCCATATCGAAACACGTAAAACATAATCTTATTCCTTATCTCCTTGCTACACCTCCTATGACGAAACACGTAACAAAACAAAGTTTTTTTTTTTTTTTTCGTCGCTTTCAACCAGACGAAGTTTCATCTCTGAAACTGATTTTAGTGAAAATCCGTTTTTACAATTCTTACAATGGCAGCAGCGTGGACATTGTAAATTACTTTACACTGGCAGC
Source organism: Arion vulgaris (assembly GCA_020796225.1). Taxonomy (NCBI): domain Eukaryota; kingdom Metazoa; phylum Mollusca; class Gastropoda; order Stylommatophora; family Arionidae; genus Arion; species Arion vulgaris. The sequence continues at coordinate 3,016 of JADZMA010000437.1, forward strand.
CGTGTGCTCATGTACTCGTAATTAGGTATTCCTCGCCATACAGGCAGATTTTTTCCGACTTCAGAGGTACTCACGTTATCGTCCTGAGTAAGACCAGGGGACTCGAACAAATGCCGGACAGTGGGTTTCAACCGAGCTATGAGGCGTCTCACAGCCAGCAGGCGAGCTCTATCAACTACTCTAGGCAGTCCCCACAAAACAAAGTAATATGTGATACAAAGTCAAAAACGATATACAGCGAGTTTCGACCAAAAGGTCTTTATCGAGCAAAGGATATAAAAGAAGAAGACATCCTACACACCAGACATACATATACAGTCAGACAATAATCCATAACGGCCTTAAAAGGATTATCCATAATTTTTTTATTTAATTGGTAATTAGAGTGAAATTGTTTCCTGTTGTCGTCTATCTGGTTGAAGTTACTGTGTGCTCCATAGTCTTTAACAGAAGAGTTTTAACTCACATTACAAGTGGTTTTAAATAAAATTTTTTTAGCGTAGCCTCCGGCAACGTAAGGCCCCCTAGGGGGAAAACCACAGTTCTTGTTTAAAGGGGGTTTTTTTTTTGAAGAACCTGTGTTGTTCTAAAATTTTTCCCAACTCTTAGTCCAGGGTTATTATGATAAAAGTTAATAATCATGATATTCTTAATGAGTTTAATTTGTTTAAAAAAAACAGAGGGGTTTTACCCCTTTGGGCCGGTTTTTAAAACCCCAAGGAACCGGCCCTCTCCCCCCTTGGGGTCTCTGGAAAACTGCACTGTGAACAGGGGGCCCGGCCCAACCCACGCCCTTCGACTAACAAAAGGCTTCCCTAAAAACGAGCCCCCCAAGTTTTTTGTAAAAAGTAAACCTTTGTTTGATGTTGTGTTTTTTAAATGAATTTTTGGGAATGATTGGGGGTTTATGATGACTCAGGTCAAGAGGAAAATCAAGGGTTTGGGGCATCCCTAAGGAAGACACAGTCAGTGTCACCAGACAAAGCATTTGAGGGAACCTCAGGAAAACGAAAATGGACACCTAAACAAACCTGGAGCGAAGTCTTCTTGGGGAACTAAAATGGAACCTTGGGGATAAAAAAAACCCCAAAGACGAGAAAGGGCAAACAACTGTGAACCCTTTTCCCCCACAGGACGGAGAAAATTTTAAAATTGAACGATTTATCCTTTCCGAGTAAAAACCATTTTGCCCGGGAAGCGATACCTGGACTTACTATCTATAATTTGTTTTTTGAGATCCCCCCTTTATTAATACGAAAAACATTCTGCTCGTGAAGGCATGACTGGTTTCCTATCAAGCTGTTTGAGTTCATTGTTTATTATAACCATCACATTCCTTTCGGTATAACCATGTGGGATTTTTTACACAGGAAGTTTTGGACGGCGATTTTCTCTGGGCCTGAGGCTGGGTACTGTTTGTTCCCGGTGATCCATTGGGTTTTTTCAAGCCCCTGATCTCAGTAATGGAGTCGATTTCCCTAGCCCTCCGGTAGGACGTTAAACGTATGTCAATTTCTTAACACATAAAAAAAACACGTTCAAAATCGGGAAACACAGGCGGGAAAAGCCGCTGCCCTTAATTCATACATGTAAAAATTTTTTAAAATATTTTACCATTTTTAAATTACCCGGGACTCTCCCGGGCAGGATTATTTTTGGGAGTCCCACCATTTCCTGATACTTAAAAAATTTTTGCCCGAGCAAAGTTGGACTCCTATCATATGCTCAAAACGTTTAAATTTCCCCAGGATTTAAGAAATTCACATTACAATAGAACTGAATCCTGAGGGCGAGAGTGGGTGTTTCAGCGGATCACAGGAACCACGGTATGCATCCTTCGACATCTGTTGGGGAGGTTACCTAAGATTCTCCGGGGTTTTATGAGATGGTTCAAAACCCAATAACTGATCATATGCTACAAAATTTGAAAACAACCCTTCCATTAAAAAACAGTTCTTAGACCGGTAGATCGGGGACATCATTCTCCCCGAACTCCTCATGGAGTTTTTTTGAGGTAAAACTTTATTCTCAGATCCCCTGGGTTTACACATTATAACATGTGTATTGATTCTTTTTTCTCTTTTTCTTCTTTTTTTTTTCTTCCCCTTCTCTTCAAACCCCGGACGTCGGCTCTGGGCAGCATCAAATCACACCATTCTTCTTTATTTTTGGCCTTTTTCCCTGTATTTGTTCCAGATAGAATTTATATCAGCCGTGTTCAATGTTCCCCTCAATCTTTTGGTTTTCCCTCTTTTTGTTTCCCTCTTGTCCATCTCCAGTGCGTTTTGTCTTTTCTTCATGCTATCACATGTCCGATCCATCTCCTCGTCTTTTGAATGGATTCGATTAAAAAAATAATAATAATTCCTCCTATGTTTCGTTAAAAGGATCGCAAGAAATTTCCCCACCCCTCACCCGGGAAAATGCCAATTCCATGGACCGAGACCGACATTTCCTGATATTGATTATAATGTATTTATTATTATAAGTATTTATTTCCCTGTCATAAAATTTGAAAATCACTGATCAGTATTGATTCTAAAATAAACCTTCAACGACCGGGTCTGCATTTATCTATGAAAAATTGTTATATAAAATTGGATTCATGTATTTTCCCAAAACTTTATGCTGGGATTATCAAGATCAGGGTGTTTTTTGACAGCATTAATCATTACTTTCGGGCTCTATTTGAATATGTTTATTTATTAAAATTTCCCACGGGGCCCTCCAAACTATTTTTCTGATTAAATGTAAAATTTCTTTGATAAAATCAAAAAGGGTTATCACACACGACAAATTTATAACTGGGGGGAAAAATAGTAAGTGAGATATAAATATATAATTAAATATGGTGTGTTGTATATGCATATTTATATGTGTTAGGGCGTGTATGTATGGTAATAGTTAGTTTTTCCCTTTCGGAAAAGGTGGCACTGGGCAGAGGTTTTTAGATCTCCATGTAATGTGGTTGTTGTAGGTTGAGATCTTGGGGTTTACATCCCAGTTGTTTACATTTTTGTAGGATTGTTCTTCAAGAGTGGCTTGGTTTTCCCCGTTTTCTTTTCCCAACTGGTAACAAAAGGATTTTTGATTTATTTTTTTTTTCGTCTGATTTTAAATGTTTAAAAGGGATTTTGTATTTTTAGTGCAATTCTTCTTTCTTCATTTTTAAACTACCAATGAGCACAGGTCTTCAAAAAATTTCTTCCATCTCTTCCTTTTCTTGCCATCCCTTCCAATTTTTCCAGTTTTTTACCTTTTCCATGTTTGTTGGAAGATTTGTTGGTTTAAACTTTTTACAGGGGGAGGGCACCCTTCCTACTCTCCTTAGTCGCCCTCTTCGAAATGCCTGGGGCAGGAAAAAAAAATATTGTTTTATTCTTTCCCCCCTTTACCCCCCAAAAGTGGGGGCCCCTCCCTTATCACCTTCACATGCCTTGAGGGCGCAGTGTTACAATTTTTTACTTCCCCCCGACAAACAGACGACAATTTATTTGTTAATATATGTTAATGTTTCCTTTTTTTTCCCTTCTTTATTTTCGGGTAGACTTTATGGTTTCGTTCCAACTTAATAATTTTGAAAGACTATCTTGCATGGAATTGATAGTTTTTTCCCCAAAAACCAACCTTTTTTAAACCCCCTCTTCTTCTTGTTTTTAAAACATTTCAATTCTGTGCTGTTTCTTCCCGATAAGGCCTTTTTCGATGGGGGTTTTGTTGTTTTGTCCCTTCTCTGTCTAAAAAAAAAAATTCTTTCCCCATTCCCTATGTATTTTAATCTTTATTTTCCCAACAACTTCTGATGTTTTTCGGAATCATTACTTTTTTTGGTTTGAGAAAGAGGTATCGCGCATAAAACCCGATCGATTACTCCCTTATTAGCGATCTTTTGGGGGTCACACAAATTTCATAACCATAAAAATGAACTCCCCCTTAATTGCTTATAATTTTAAAAATTATGATTCTAATTTTATCGGTCGTGTCACAAATGACCCCAAAAAAAAAAAAAAACCAACACTTTTTTTTTGTATTTTGAATTCAACCCCTTTAACCTTCTTGTTCTTCGGTTTAAAAAGAAAAAAAATAACCTTTTTGTTCAGTTTTCAGTTTAGCTTGTTCTTTTATTCTTACTTTTTTTTTTTTTTCTCCAATTTTTTTGTCCGGTCGGGGTAAAAAAAAGTTTTGAAAACCCCTTTGTGCGCTAAAATAGTTCTTTCGTCGCCTTTGTTATTTTTAGGGTTCCCCGGGCGCGGGGTGCTTTTTATCCATCATCGAACAACATTGCCTTGGGGGCACGTCTGAATTTCTAAAAGGATCAAAGCCAAGTTTTCTTTGCACCCGGTTTTTTTTTCCTTAAAGTTTTCCAAAAACGATCCCCCTCCCAAAGGTGACAAGCCCCTGCCCAGGGAAAGCGCGAATCATAGCTCCGGGAAAAACCGTGGGTCTGAAAAAAAACGGAACGCCCGACGAACACGCCTTCGGAACGCGCCGCAACCGTTTAACCCAGTTTTCAAGCTTTAAATTAGGTTTAATTTATTTTAACAAGTTTTCCACAAACAAAAACCAACCCTTTTAATGTTTTAAAATTAGTTACGTTTTTCCATTAGTTTTAAAAAAGCTTTTAAAAATTTTTTTACTTTTTAAAATTAGTTAGTTTAACCACAAATTCAATTAACCCTTATTCGCTAACCCCCTTAAAATTTCAACTTCCCTTAGGCCCAAATTTTAACCATTAGTTTTTTCCCACTGTTCCCGCTTAAACTTGTTAAAGTTTAACCCCTTAGGTTACAAGCTTCCCATTATTACAATTTTAACAATTTGGTTCAAGCAACTCACAAAATTCAAGTTAACCCTTGGGCAATTTTAAAAAAAATTAACTTCCACTAGTAAGGTTTAACTAAAATTTTAAACAAGTTAAACTTGTTACAAGCTTAACCCCTTATCCAACCAACCACTTATACAAGCTTAAACCACTTTGTTAAACTTAACCATTAGTTACAAGCTTTAACCACTTATTAAAGCAACCCCTAAAGTTAAAAAAAAAAGTTTAACCATTAGTTAAATTAACCATTAGTTTAAAAATTAACCCTTAGAAAGTTTAAATTTAGTTAAAGCCCCCTTAGTTTTAAAACTTAAACTTGTAAGAGCATTTACAAAAGTCTTTTTTTTGTTAAAATACAGCTTATTATTTAATATTATTTAAATTGATATGAAAGTTTTATTTGACGGGTGTGTGAGCTTTCTTTTCCTTTTTCTACTCTCTCCTTTCTCCCCAGGCCTGTTTTAATAAAGCCTTTCGGATTTTGGGCGGGGGTTTGAGTTTTAAAAAAAAGCCCGATATAAAAGATGTTTTTGTGCAATTTTCGCCAGGTTACCGTACTCCAAGCCAAACCTTTTTTTCAAAAATCAAATTTTTTATATCTTCTTTCTAATCATTATCCTGTACTTTGGATCATGAAACGATAGGAGAGCGATCCCGAAAATTATCGAATGATGAAATCGATGTTGAACTGAAAATATCGCTGGTTGTTTTAATCAACTCAAAATACTTCGCTCAACTCATAAAATATCATCACAAAAAGTGATTTATGAGTAGGTTACTACCCTGAAGGCGAGGAGTCAGCCTGTATGGGGGGGGACACTGATAACAATGAAAACATGCCTTAACGCAAAAATCGACCAAAACACTATATCAAGAACCCTGACTGCGCCTGAATTCAGCGGGCGAACGTAAGAAGAAGAAGTTGTAGGCCCAATACCCCCATTTAAGGGGATTGTTTTGGTGCAATATTGGTCGATTTGAAATTATCTACTTGTTTCAATCACAATTGACTAAACATTATTTGCCCTGCTTTAAAAGGTAATAGTGTTCGTGCACATGAATATCGTAGCTTTTTTTAAAAGTTGTGATAGTATATTTAATGCAATAAGCTAAAATTTGTTGTAAAACTGACAAGTTCTAAGTTTTTGTACATGACTGTTTTTGTTTATGTTTGATAAATACAAACAGTAATTCCCTACTTTCATTACATCTCCGCTGTCAGCCAAATGGATGTCCAAACTGTTTATATAGATTTTGGCAAGCATGTGAACTGTTGGCATTTCAAATTTTGTCAATTTTCAAATTTTATTAGCATCTTTTTCTTTCTTTTGTCCTTCTCTGTTTTTGTGCCTGAGGCGTAGAATGTTTAACTGATGGTCGGTTTCCGAGATGTACGATCGGTCGCTTGATACGATGTGGTATTGGAGCTTTAAGATGTCTGTAACCCCAAAGAACCCATTTTTTTCTTGGTCTGCCCCTTCCTCTGGTGATTCCATTTTGGGTTTTTAGCTTTTGCAACTAGTGTATTCGGTTCATTCTCACTAAGGCCAAACCATTTGAGTCTCTGTTTTAATTGAATCACATGTAATTGTTTTCATTGAATTAATAAGGTATTTTCTGACTGTTCAAATTTTCCCTCATTTCTAATATGGTTCTTTTTGTTTATTTACCGCTTTCATCACATCTAAACATTAGTAGGGGGTATTATATTACAGCATAGATTGGGAAAGACATATTTAAAGTTCATTTTACAATACTAAAAAGAGCTACATATTTACTAAACAATTAGAAAATGATTCACTTTCTGAAGCAAGAGTGTTTGGACGGGGAAATTGGGATCACTGCTTTGTAAATTTTTATGAAGGTGGGTTTTGGATATTACTGACCATTTGAAATATCAAAGGTGCAAGACGAATTTTTCAACTGCTAGTTTGTCTTGGTTATATTTTTTTTATATCATAGCTTTTGAGCAAGAAAATATCATAGTTTCATTGATATATATATGTTTTAAACAAAACAAGTCCACCATACCCATAGCTGTTAGAAAGTAGGTCTATCAAATACCCCAACCACACTCTGTGGCATTTCAGACCTTCGGACGCCCACGTTTTGTTTTCGTAGTGGGAAACCTGTCTTACTATAGTTTTTGTTTGTAAGTACATTCTGAAGAACAAAAATATCAAACTTCGATATGAAGACAACAATTTCATTTGTAAGTTTCCCTTTTGATAAACTGATATATTTTATTACTATATTGAGTAAATTTCTATTCACTACAGAAAATGTTTTTAAGTTAAAATAACACTTTTAGAAATCGTTACGTAAATCGGAAAGTTCACTGCGCGAAAGCCAAGCACATTTTGATTTTGTAAACATACGACAGCTTTATGCTGTTTTTTCTGTTTCCACATTGTTAAGTTTTAGAAAAATAGAAATGCCAAGAAAGTACAATAGTTAATTTGGATGTTAAGTTATGTAGAAATTGGTAAAAATAGTAGTAACTGTGAGTCACTTGCACCAGTTTTTGACGGATTGCAAATTTAGTAATGTTTAAATTTTTATATTTAAGTAGATATACCTCATAGTAAATCAAAAAGGACTGAAAAAGGAGGGAAAAATATCACCAGTTAAGAAGATCCCCATTTTAGTCAGTGAAGTAAAGATTCCGGGCCCCTTTGAAAGAAAGAAAAATGCCGTCAAACGTTCAATCATAACGTAACGAACGACGCTGGTGATGGACAGTTATTTCAATAAATATTTGATTAGGCTGTAAACTGACTATAAGCTCGAGTCATGTATGAACATCACAGCGACGGTTCATCTTCAGCCTATGGATAGACTTGTGTCTGAAATAAATAAGATATTCAATTATCTGAAATAAAAATAGGATTGTTTCATATACTATGTATGCAAGTTGAACATGATACAATGAGTTACAGTAGCATAGTACCAGAATCTGATGCATCCATTTGCAATTCGTTTTATTATCTAAATCTTGAACCATCCTTGATCATCGCATTGGTTGATCTTCATTGATTGTCTGCAGTGTTCCAAATCCTACTGTTATATTTTCATTCTATACATCTATTTTAAAAGCATCTAGTATTGAGTGAGTGAATTTGTATTCTACAGCTGCGTCCTGGAGGACAACAAACTTTAGATTCCCGTCAGCAGCGACGATATCAAATAAATTAAACAACAACATCACAGACAACAGCAGCAAATATTCAAACATCCAGCAGTTTGTTTTAATCAACAAGAAGCAAACTCTTATTTAGTAAATCAAACAGGTAAGAAAGTTCATAAACATTATTAATCCATTGAATCAGTGTGCCACGAACACATAAGAAGATAAAATTCGCCCAATTTGATTTAATCTTTGCCTTTTTGTCTCCCAAGTCTAGTCTAAAATGCATTTTAGCTCTGCTTCAAAAGTTTATTCCACGTTCACTGGTGCTCCCATTTCTGCTGTTCCTGCGTGTCATTGCACTGCTTGGCAACCTTTCTTTTCTCATTCTGAGAATATAAAATCCATTGCTGTCATCTTTGTATCTCTTGACTTATATTTCTAGACCAGTTTAAAAACTGAAATATGTTATGTTATCATCCCACGGGACATTGGGCATTCCCATGCAGTCTGGTCCTCCGCTGCAGCAGCCATCCTAAGTCCATTTGTCACGTACCCATGAGAAGTTGATTACTATATCTTCTCTCTCTACCACTAAGACGACACTGTCTGGCATGTCCAGACTTAACGCCAACCCGAACTGCCAGTGTCTGAGACGGCCCATGTCACATAATTGAGAGCCCCTTTCATTGATGATATCGGGTCTTCAATTTAATTGCTAATCTTATCCTCCCAAGAAATATGATATTAAATAAAATGATATTGCTAATCTTATCCTCCCAAGTACACAAGTAGTCTGTTGAGAAGTTTTTTGAATCCTGTTAGTTACTTTCTACTTTTCTATCCATTTCCCCAGTCTTATATCACAGGAAAGAGCTGTCCTGACATAAGTTTTGTACATTATCACAACAATTTAATATAGATGTAACCTAACAAAGCAGAAAGAGAATAAGAATATGAAAGACAATGGGGTAGTAAATGTTACTATTACATTATTCACTGCACTTTTGTTTGCTCCATCTTCTCACATGTATTAAAATTAAAAATTGGTACAACTAGCCCGTGCCACTGTGAGAAGGTGGATAGGGAGACACTTACTGCAAGACTGCCAACCCTATCAAGGTAGGGCAGACCGTAGTAACAAAATGCAAATTATTTTCTCATACAGAAGCCAACAGACACAACAGGATTTCAACTTCCACTCTGTGGGAAAACAATTCAGAACAATCGGACACAAAAACTTGGGCCAGTAAGTTGAATTGTCTGCCTTGCTAACAGAGTACATCTATCCTGTTTTTCTAACATCATCATTATCTTTCAATATTTTCATAAAATGAAAGGAATACTGTTGCAAGTCGCCAGTGGTTCGGGCCCAAATTTGGGGTGTAAAGAATAGAACCACTGTTGTCTGCCAGCATGTCGTAAGAGGCGACTAAGAGGTTTAGCTAATCGGATGCACGTGTCTAAACTTGTAGAAGTATATGCGTTTAGGGCCTACCAAACCAATGTGCAACATATACACGTTCTTGGCAAAGGTCAAACATATCACAAGAGTGATTAAAATTGGTCGAAAGAACGAATAGAAGAAGAAGACTTGCAAGTAGATCGTAGATTCAATTTGAGTCTTATTCATATTTTTCTGCGATCAACTTCTGCTATGTGACTACTCCGGTAGTGTCATAAACAGGTGGTGCGCTAAGGTCTTCACCGGTCCCCCATAGTTTGTTCTGAAGGGTTGTTTCTGTTGGCCAGATTTCCATTCTCACGCTGCTTAGGCTGGGGTAGCCTTCAATATGCTCTGGTCATCCACAGGTGCAGGCAGCAGAGTTCCTGGAGACCATTCTTGAAGTGTATTCTAAGACCGTAGTGTCCTGCTCAAGTCTGAAGACTGGTCTGTGCTTTTCTGTTTAATGTATTTATGTTGTCATGCTGGTTGTATCCACTGTTTTTTCCATGTCATTTTTTCTGCACTGTTTCAGGAGAGTCTTTGCTTATGTCAAGCTTTGTGTTAGGTGTGGTTGTGTTAGGCTTAGTCTTATTAAGTTTGATCTATATTCTTCTCCACTGCATTCTGCAGATAAATATCATAAACAATTGGCTAGAAATAACATTAAAGCACATGAGATGTAGATAAACAGAAAAATGAGACAAATTTGATAGAGATTAAAGCAAGTAAATAAAGCTATGACAAAAACAACCATTGAAACAGCAATTAGACAAATAAAATAATTTCATCACAAATGGACATAACACTTAAAAATCATACAAGAGTAATGGCAATCAGCCAAGTGGAAGATAACACAGCATGAATGAAGTAATGGACAAAAAATAGTATGTCTAAATGTAGGCCCTTTAGAAAAAGAGAGAAAATGTTAGAAGCACTACAGCACCTGAGTAAATAAAAAAGAAAATTAACATCATGAAACAATGAACTGAGTACAATAAAAAAGAATTGCTGAAATGGCAGTTTTTTTCCACAGACCATGCAGATCTGAGTGCCTTGTCACATTCAAGCTCTAATCTAAGAGCAGGTTATACCAGTGACCTGATTCTAGGACCTGTCACATGGTAGGATTAATTACCATTGTTCAATCAAGCTGTGCATGTAAGGGGATTGCAGTGTGGGACGTGTATTCCCTTAGCCACATTAGGGACAATTTGTATAAACCACTTTGAAAGATTATGACTTAGAATAGTAGAAAAATTAGTAAAATAAATATGTCAAAGGCTTACTGGAAACAATAAAAATGAGCAGCAAAAACAAAATTCATTCCCAAACTCGAATCTAATGAATAAAGCTGTTCACTCAAGAGCGTAAATGTAATATCAAAATATCGATGTATTTTTAGGATATATTAAATATTTAATTAAATTTAGGTAAAATTGGCAAACAAAGCTGTTTGGGAAGGTTTCCAAAAATTCATTAAAAATGTAATATTTCATATATCCTAAAAATCAGTGTATTTGTTTAGATATTACAATTTCACTTTAGAGTGAAAAGAATTCATTTATATTCATTACTTTTAGAGCTTTTGGATTTAAAATTTATGTTTCCCTGTCTTTTTATTGTTTTATGGCAACGTGCTTTTTTTTTTCAACCTTTAAGTCATAAATTCAAAATTGTAATACAAATTCTACATTAATATGAAAGCAACAAAAAGTTTCAGACCAGAATCCCCTTAAGATTTATCCACTACTTACATGTCCTGTTAAATTTTTGTTAAGCCCATTTCCATCAATTACATAAGTAAAAAATATCACAGGTTTTTAAAATTTTTTTTTTGGTGTATGAATTCAGACATAGTCTCTTACCTCTGAAGTGGAAAGGCCACCAAGGCAAGGGACACCAGTCAAATGGTAAGAACCTTCACAAAATCAGTCCTCACACAAAATCAGTCAGAACCCAAATACCAACGAATTTACTTTGCCTAAATTGACAGCGGGATCACAGAAGAAGACAGTCTCAATAGTGATATGGTGTTCTTTTCCTTCTTCTTTGCGTCTGCTCTTTTCGACCAATTGTAATCACTCTTGATAGTTTTATCTGGCAAGAACATGGTGCTAGTTCCCTTGGTATAGCCCAAACGCATAGACTTCACGCATTGGACACATGCATCCGATTTCAGCCAAACCCTTGAGTCCTCTACGAATGTGGCAGGTAACAGTGGTTCTATTCTTTACACCCCAAATTTGGTCCCGTAACCACTCGGCATATGGTGTCTAATATGATGCCTATCGCCTGTTTGCTGGGGCTTCAATGGGGGCAAAGAATAGTAAACACTCTACCTAAGGTATGTCATAAGAGGTGACTGAAGTAGGAGTCTGGGACCCTAGTAAATAAAAAATGTTGCAGAAATCGGATATATGAGGCGTATAACTGGCAACAGCTGCATAATCGCTTCTTGGGCTCAGATCACATACAGATCACAAAAGTGGTAGAAAGTGGTTTTTATAAAGTGTTCGAATAAAAGAAGATATGATGCATGTGACTGATTTTTGCATTAAGACTTGCTTTCTTATCATCCAGTGTCCTCGCCATTCAGGTAGAGCCTATTCTGACTTCAGAGATTAGACAAGTATTTGATAACATCTATTAAATTAGTGTTGCTAGGCATGTATTATCGGTGCTAATACAATTATTTGTTTATGGAAAGTAGTTATTGAATTGTAATTTTTGTGATTAAAGTTTACATTATTATTCCTCAAAGATGTAGAAGAATAATTTCTAATGCTGTTAGTTGCACATGATGATTGTTTTATGATTCTAATATTTTTAATTTTTATTGCTGTTGTACAGACTGTGACGCAAGAAGTAGTGTGAGTTTGCTGGAGTCTGAATCTGTCTACCTTCCTTTTGATGTTCCTGCTAGTCCTATTGTCCTGCGTTGTTCGTCATTCACAACTCCAGAAAAACAATTTCATTTGTCAAGCAAGTCAGTTTCATTAGTTACAACTGCTGCAGCAGAAAAACAGCATGTTCCAGGTACCCACCAAACACAGTTGTTTACAGACCATAGTGAAAACCGATATAATTCACTTGAGCAAAGACCAATATGTCCACTAAACCAACATATAATCTAAGTTTTCAGAGGCCCAATTTACATCTCACTAGACCTCTAACTTCCAGTTCAGAACCAAGTGTTAGCACACACAAGGACAACACACTACAGACTGCCCGAAGTCAAGACTATGAATCGAAGGAACAACAGCCAGTGAATCTGAAAGTTTCACAAGAGTTGTATAAATCTCATTCAGCTATGAACACTGTCATGGAGAACAATACAAAATTAGCACCGCAAGATAAACTTAGTCATATTAAAACTGTGGCTGGAAATAAGAAAGTTGTTCATCATACTAACAGTGAAGTTAAAGAGAGACAAGAACTGCAGTAAAAATTGGGAGGAGACTAATCTTATGAAAACTTGTTTACTAAATACCACGTCCATAACCACAACTACAGCTTCTAACATAGAAACAGCTGACTTTGCTCGGGCATGTCATTTGAAAGCAAGTGCTTTTCCCTGCTGAGAGTGATGTAGCCAAAACTAAAATCCCTGAGATGACTAATACAACTGATCAGTACAGTTCTAAACGGGATAGATCTGATAATGTTGGAACTGGAGACAGAAACTAAAGGCAAGCTCAATCAAGAGAGAATGGGCAAAAGAAAATACAGCCATATCCATAGGGTAGAAGGTTTTATTTTCTTTCAAACTACTAGATATACTTAGCAATAGGGGAAAACATGGTGTTTTAAAATTATCACTACATCTTAGTATCGATATATAGGAACACTGCAGTAAAACATGTGCAATGGCAAAACATGTACAAACAAAGTACTGTAGTTTTCAAGTATAAATAACAATACAGTGACATTTGATCAAAGGTTTACAGCAAAGGATACACCAGAAGTGAAGAAATTCACTTTATATGAGGGATAAATATAATTAGACAATATATTCCTAATGGCTCTACAATGGAAATATAGACAAAAACAAAATAAATACAAAAAAACTAGGAATGGAAAAGAAAAGATAAACAATAATAATTAAATATATAAATTGTCTGTGTTTCAGACCTGCAAAGAGATCAAAGAATGGTAACATTGGTCTGCAAGCATGTCGTAAGAGTCGACTGAGGTAGAGGCATAGGGAAACTACCTAGTAACTAAAAAAGCATCACAGAAATCGGATGAAATGGCCTATTTTGGGAGAACCACTATTTATTTGTTTTAAAACAATCTTAAAGAAAATTCATTTACCTACAAAATGGTATATTACCTATAAAAATATGTTAATAATTAAGAGTTGTAGCTGAATTTGTACATACACCTGCAATGGAAAAATAGGACCTAAATTAAATTCTAAAAACCCATTTTTCAATTTCATAGCTAATCATAAATATAAATATATTCAAAGAATTAAATAATAGATAAAGACACAATTTAATTATATTGTTGTATCTTCTAGTCAACAAAGCCCAAAAGACTATTCAATCATTTTGCGGGTATAGGACAAGACATTTCAATATCCAAGTGATTTCTGTACAAAAGGAGTCAGGCACGCAGAGCTGAAGATCATATTTTATTGCTGAGACAAGATTTAGAAAGGTTGGTTGCTGTTGAAACAAGATCACATGGATGCTTGCTTGTTTTTGTATATTTATAGAAATTGAAATTTCATTTGTTTTTTTAGTTTGTATGATTTTTGCTGTTGTTTGTTTGATGGTTCCCCTCAAAGATAGTATGTTTGGGAGATGGAAAGGGTGCTGGGTATGTGTCTAAAATACCCTTTTGTTTCCCCTTTTTGTTCTCCGTAAACAATTTCCTCTTAAAATGCACTATCGAGAAGACCTACCCATGGAAGAAATTACAGTAGAAACCATACTGTATCCTGGAACAAGCACACACCACAAATGAATACACCAGTCCGTTGTAACACAAATGAAGATGACATAGTAATCATTTGTAATCTTCATTACGCCTGCCACAATGAGTATGACTTAAAAAACCAATCCTGTATAATAATGACTGCAAGTATACATGGTAGGATCAGATTAAATGCACTTAAGATTTAGTGTATACATTTTATTTAACATTTGGACAATCACTAAAGCAAAAATTGTGTCCTATTGGTAGATTCTGTTCAATCTACACAGCTATGGTTATAGAATTACAGCAGGATGCAAACATGACTAATGAGATGGGCATCTTCATCAATGAACTCTTTGTGCTGCAAGCTCTCAAGGGTAGTAAAATTCAACATTTGAGAATTTATCTCAAGACAGCTGCCAGAAAGCAAATTGCACTTCAGTGGGTACCATCATACTGTGCAGACAGTAACTGAATCACTACAAGTATAAAAATTTGCAGACTTACTTTATCTGTGTTCTGGGGCAATGGGTGTTGCTGACAATGAGAGAGCAGACAGGTTGGCTGGCTCTGCCACCTATCAGGGTGGCCAGCCAATGGATAGAGCTGACATTCTGAACACCCTCATAGAGTGTGGCAGCAAAGAGGATTTTCATTTAAACCAATCCACATCACCTGCTAGATTGCACAAACTGGGATTGAAGATTTGAGTGGCCAGAAAATAACAGCATAACAGGTATATGAGTAGGATCATCAATCAAAATCGAACTGATATATGGTCAGTCAAGACACTGTCGAGATATTGCGAAGAGATCGAGCACCTATAGACATATCCAGCTTTCAATGAAGATATTCGAAACTTAAACTGAAACATTTGAAGTGATCTCAATAAGAAGAAGGGGATAAGATAGGGAGGTGAATGTATTTTTCATACCTGCTGATAAAATGGTAGACTCTTCAGTTTTTATTAGAATGTAATTATCATGAATTGTCTATGTTCTGATAAAATCCAATTACTTTGCATGGTAAGGGAGAGGTAAGAAATGATGTCTACAGATACATAGACATTTGGAAGCGTAAGTATGACCTACTTGATAATAATGGGAAGTATACTATATTGATTTTATATTCAGGAATCGCAAGTCTTGAAGAGGAGAAACAGATGCGTGTTCTACAAATGGAAGCCATCAGACTTCTCTACAAGGAGGTAATAGAACTTGGCTTTATTTTCTTTAACCTAGCAATCCAAAGAACATAATAATTTATAACCGTGCATATGGTCCAGATTCTGGTTATGGTATGTTAATTATGCCTTAGAATATTTCTGTATATAAATTTGGAAAACTAGATTGTTACATATATGCATATGTTTAGGATTGTGTAGTTAGATCATATTTGTTGAAAAATTAGGATGTTACATATATTTATATTGTGTAAAGTCGTAGTTGTTGGAATACTAGTATGTTACAACGTTTTAACCTCACCTCCCAGTAGTGTAGACTGGGAAACTTTGTCAAATAACAGGGCACTGGCTCTTCTAGGGAGGTGGACTCCTAAGTCAGTTTTTTTTTTTATGGTTCAATAGGAAATAAACAAAACAAAAAATATTGAAGGAGGTCTGGCCCCCAGAATTGTGATATGGGCACACAGCTGCGTGGATTACCCCGATATTCAAGAATCAGACTCAGCTATGGGCAAGTAGCCCCACTGCCTTGTGGGAACCTCGGAAAGACAAAGTCATGGAGTAAACCAAACCGAAAATCTGTAGTGGAGCCCTAAGGTGGGCAGGCATTATGTGATGCCCTACCAGCAACTCCTGCAACCAAACTGATAACAGACACTGTACTGTGCTCCTCTGACTCTATGAACGAAGTCGAGAGGGTAGTTGCGCTGGACAACTCAACTACTCCATAAACATTTACCAGACATGCATTACAGAGAGTCGTCACACATCTTTATGTGCTTATAAATGAGTTTAATAGCATTGTGTTGAATATTTATTTAAAAAGTAGGATGTTACTTTATAAATTTGGCATTTAGGTTCAAGATTTGAAAACTCACAACCTCAACTCTAATAAAGATCTCTGCAACTTGGTTGACCATAATGGCCCTGTAAGTACAGCTATCAGACTCAGCCCTGGACCAACAGCTACATCACTATTCTCACCAGCTATAACAAGTTATAGTGAGTTGAACAGAAACAGGAACTAGAGAAGACCTGTGCTAGCTTACAAGTCAGGTTTGTGAAACTGAAGTATTTCTTTTAACTAACATTATTGTGTAGAGTGTATTATGTCTTGTCAGACATGGATTGTTTACAGTAAGTATCACTGTTTGCTTGACACTAGGTGGCATACAGTATTAATACAAAATTGTGGGTTTTTTTATTTAATTGATTCTTCTTCATCTCTAGCTTGTTTCAAAATTAGCTTGTTTCTAAAATAGAGTGCATGTCAGTCTGAAACGCAGATTTCGGTGCTCGTCATGCAACCCTGTCCATCATACCTACACCAATGAAGTGAAACATAGCCTCACTAATGAAGCTTACAGAACAAGCTATGGGAATCCTCAAGAGTTCCAGCTGATGTGAGCTTCATAGAGCCACACATCCCATAGTTTAGACTGAGCATATGAAACTGACTCAGAATACTAAGAGGCAGTGTATGGGTGGGAGGCATGGACGTTTAACAAGACAGTGGAAAAACATATGTGCTTTTGACTATGTGTTATAGAAGAATCTCTGTATATCATGGACAGAGAAGGGAACAAATAGATCTACCCAGAAAAAACTCAAAATCAAAGAAAACTGGCTGATGCTACAATAAGAATGAGAAATATTGGGTGGAGACCTAGGTCTCCAAGAGTCGGAGAAGACCATTATGGAAGGAGGCATCCCGCAAAGAGGAGAAGAGGAAGACCACGGAGAAGATGGATTCAGGATTCAACTGATGATTTGAACATGACGACTGCAGAAACGGGTCATCTGGTCTTTGAGAGAAACTCCTAAGAACTGTTAGGTGACAAAGTTCTGCTCAGGACAAGTTATTTGATGATGATATGAAACTGATCGCAAAGAATCTGTCCTGTCAGGATTCTTCTAGTCTTGACAAATCCACCACTTGATTCCTCAGGTATCCCAGCTTCAAGAGGCTCTTGAGTCGGTGTATCGGCAGTGTTTAAAACAAACAGTTTGGATAATGCTAGCTTTGACATTACAGGTAAGTCCAATGTTGTTTGATTTTGGTTTTTGTATTTATGAACATATTTTTGACAGATGAGATTAAATGTAAACCTCATACCAAACACAGGATGGTATGATCAACAGCATTTTTATACCTACATTGTGTTACCAGAGCCAAACATGGACATTGAGCAAAGCTGATCACAAAATAACTACATGTGAAATGCGTTGCTGCATAAAAGTTAACAACAACACAAGAAAAGACAGAATCACTAACATCAGCATAAGAAGAAAGTTGGCACAAAACCGTGTTTGAATTACATACAGAAACAAAGAATGAAGTGGTTTGGCCACTTAATAAGAATGCATCCAAACTCCACAGTATTCAGAGTCTTCTACAACAGAACATCAGGAAAGAAGGCAAGAGAAAGACCGCGAGAAAGATGGTTGGATGGCGTAGCAGAATCCTGTGAAAGAGCAAAGATAACAATCACACAAGCCACCAGAACAGCGCAAGACAAAAACAGAAAACCACGACACTGGCAACAACCCGGTAGCAGTGTGACGACAAAAGAAAAAGAACCTCATACCTTTAATTCAGTAGTTCTTTGAAATCAATATTGTCAATCTAACTCATGCAACATCCAACACAAGGAAAAGGCAGACACATTGCCAAAGGAGTTAGGAGAGCTTGTTGTTGTGTTCTTAAAACGCTCATCTGTATGGCTAGACAATTGGAGCCATAAGGAATAAACGTTGTGGTTCGAATCTTGTTTTTGACTATTTGTTTTTTCCAGAACTCCCTATACTTTACTGTCTATTTATTGATAAATGTAGTAAAGAAACGAAGGAAGGAAGAAAACTACCTTTATCTGATACAAGAAGAATCTATGAAGTGGTAGATAGATTGAGTGTGAAACAACATTAGGCCCACCAGAAAAGGGATGCACTTTTAGGCACCAGAGTGCATATGACTTATCAATAGAACTGATGATCTTCAGACTGTGTGCAGAACTCAAATAAATTGAGATACCATATGTGCAGTAAATTGAAGATATGGACTTCTGGTGTGTTGTTTTAGCACAGATAAAATGACTTAACATCATTACAAAAATGAGAGTAGTGCCTATATTGTCAACAAGGACTAAGACACGAGATGTCATAAGTCAGGTCAGTGAAACAGAGCTGACACGACCCTATTCCACCTGCAAGATGGCCTTGAAACAGGCTGCATCACTGAAGTCTGACATAGTAATGATCAGAATTTCTTTCCTCTATTCCTCTTGTACCTTTCAGCATTCAGGGTATTCAAAGAGTCCTGGCAAGTACCTTGAGTCACTCATACATGATGTTTTTTTCTGCGTCGATATTTCTTCAGCCCATCGTTATGGTGCAACCTTTGTCTTGAAACTATTGTATTAATAAGTTCACTGTGTGTACTTTTGGGTGGTAATTGTGTTACATTGCCAAACAATTTGATTTGTTGTTTCTTAATATGCTCTAGCACTGGTGTTATTTCTACCAAGTCTCTAATAGTCTAATTTTACTATATGCAGTCATCTATATAAGAAACACATCTTTCTTAGTTCTACATTTGGAAACGGGTCATAGATGATAAAGAAACCAAATTGCTGGAGATTACAGAAATGTGGTTTTACAGAAGAATGATAACAATCCCAAGGACCACTTGACTACTGAAAATGCACAGAGAAGCTCATTATCCAACTTAAAAAAGAGTTGTACATTTTTGGGTATGTCACAAGAAAAGGTGGTTTGGAACACATTGTGACAACTGGCAAATATGACAAGAGAGAAGATGCTGTACAGCTTAATTTCATTGGGAAATGTTAACATCAGAACAACTGAGTATGTACTAAGGACAGCATGTCTGATCCATGATTACTTCAAAAACCAACACAATGCACATATGGTGACTACCACTGCTGTTGTTCCTATCCTGGGTGACAATATCTAAACTCCCATGTTAACTAATTAGTATTTAATTAGCAATTGTTTAACATGAATAACTACATTATTGTATTCCATCGTACGTTACACATTACATAAGGCCTTTAAATTACTTGTGTATTTCTCCACAGACCACAATGACAAGATCGTAGTAACTCCAGTCTCAGATGCGCGTTCACTAAAGATTACCACTCAGATGAGGCTAATCAATGGGTGAGTAAAGGAAATGAGGAAGCGCTCTGAATAAGTGAACAGTTCGAAATTATTATATGAGAACTGTTGTGTAGTCTAAAAATGTTAGTAAAAGGTTGCGACCCTACCAAAAGGGAAGAATGGATCCCAACAGATGGTAGACATGATGAACTATCTCAACGACATTACTTTGGAAGAGAATGTAGAGATTAGGCAACTATGAAGGCGATCTCGCATTAAGCAGCTGATAGAAGATAATGCAAGGATGATGATGTTGTTTATATGCCGATGGGTCGGTTCAACGTGGTGAGAATCCGCTGGGGTTTCTCGCAGCGCATGGTAGGGTTGTTGCAGGCAAGTGGGGCATACAGGACAACTACTTCTAGTATGAGGATGGAGGTTGAGGTTACTGCTGCCCTCCACTGGATTTCTGGGACTTCATTTACTGGGGCAGTTGTTGTATCTGACTCTCGTCGATGCTTCACAAGATCCAGAAGGGCAGGTTTCGTATGAGTGGATGTCGTCTATAGAAGTTGCTAACCTCCAGCTGATAAAAGGAAGCATGCCTTCACTAAAAAATTAGTCAGAAGTGACATACCAGACGCCATGACTATACCTGAATTCATGTGCAGGTGAATGCAAGAAAATGAAGAAGAACCTAGCTTTAGAATAGATTTTAAAAGTTAGTTTAATGAACCAATTGTAGAAAGAAAAGTTAATACAAGTTTTTTTTTTTAAACTGTCTTTTTATACAGGTTGTATTCCACATTCTTTATCTCCTTATCCATCTGAGGAAGAGGATATTTACTATCGTCAAGTTTCAACAAAGGGCGCCCCTACTCCACCACGCCATTTACAGCTGAGGCATCACAGTCACCAGGCACTTCTGTTGTCATGGCAAGCACCTTCTTGCTGTGGGCAGAACTGGGAGGAGGAAGGCAACAAGCATATAATTGGTAAAGTCTTCGAACGCCTCCAAATCGACCTCTTACTAACCATTGTGATTGTATGTGATCTGAGTTTAAGAGCGTGACATGATGCCAGCTATGCTTCTACAAGTAGGTCACACATCCAATATCTGCAATGTTTTTATTTACTAGGTAGCTTCCCTAGGTCCCTACATCAGTCGCTTCACAACATGCCTGTAGGTCACAGTGCACTATTCTTTGTTTCCCTTGTTGGTTCCAGCACCACACTGACATTTGTATGCCTGATCTGTTACATTTTTGTTGTAGTATTACATTTTCCAAGCTAGAATTAGCTGTCTAGTGGGAAAGACATCATCAATGGGCCTGATCCTCTTCATGCACTATTCAGAGTTACTTAAGAAGTACTGATTATTGCACTGAGCTCAGAACAAAATAAGTAGGAAAAACATCATAATTGTAATAATTTCTTTCTCTTATTGTAAACAGTTTATATTTTAAAGTTCTGCTATTTAAATTTGACTGTTTAGCTTCATGATAGCTTTGTAACAAATTATAGTTTAGTAATAATTTCAAATGTACTTGTTGCAAGTTCATCTACACTTTTTTTTTTTTAAACTTCTGCTGTGATTTATTATTGGTTGAACTAAATGTGATAATTAGTGCTGAAACACTGCATCATACCTTCTACATTAACACACATTTAACAAGCATATCTTAAATATATGTATAATAATTCCTCTCGTACCATTATCGTACATAGGGCCTGCAAGTAATTCTCCATACCCCTCTATCCTGGGCAACTCGCTCAATCTCCATGGAACTGAGACTATTTCATGCCTCTCTCAGCAAAGTTCGTCTCAGAGTCTCTTTAGGTCGACCTCTCTTTCTTGAACCCTTTGCATCCCACTTCCAATGCCTGCCTTGATATTATATATATATATCACACACACACATATAGTGTGGTTGTTAGTGAGCTGCTTCTTAGGTTAGTGGTCCAGGTCTAATTCCACAGTGGATGTGGAATTTTTTCCAACCTGCAGTGCTCAGGTCGATCCAGCCTCAATTGGGAACCCGGAAAAAGCACTGGGAGGTAAAGATGACCGCTTGATGTTGACACACCACCAATTACGTGCACGTAAATGAAAAATACAGGCCTAAAACCTTATTACTCAATACACCTCCAGGTATGAAAACTTTACCCCCCTTTTATGTACATGAAAAAGTTTGCGTAGGAACCGTGGAGAAAAATTGGTTATTCAAAGGTGTATATATATGCAATATATATGTTATATATGTGCAATTGGTTATATATGTGCAATTTCCAAATTTAGTAAGTCTAATCATGTAGTCAGTGGAACAGTGAAACTCTGATGTGCTACATACATTTGTGTCATGTTAGTAGTCTCTTAGATCAAAAGTTTATGAACATTTACTAGACCAGATTCCTCATGTATTTTGTTCATATCCCTACATACAGGTCATAGGATTTATGTCAACGACCAGCTGAAAGCATTTATATGCCAGAAAACATGTGCTCTTGTTGAGGGTCTGAATCCATCTACCATCTACAAGTGAGTATTCTTTTTCTGTGCTTCTGTCTTCCAGATTTGGTCATATTGTTTTTATTGATTTGCCAATACAATATCCAGTCTTCTCTGCAGATGGTTGTCTCATTTGCTTGAGACTAATAGCCAGGCATTGTCTTATTTGTCTGAAAATAATAGCATGGCGCTGTCTCATTTCTCTGAACCTAGTGTTGTCTCATTTGACTAATAGCCTGATACACGCTCGCTGTAATGACTACTTTCTTCTTCTGTCTATCCTTGCAGATTCAGCGTAGCATGGCATCTGGTGTGGCACTTCTGACTGATTTTTTTGGCATGAAAGCCTGCTTGCCGTTTATTGGTTTCCTGCTCACACAGGCGGCCTTCTCCGACTTCAGAGGTTCTGTAAGGACTGATGGGAACAATATTCAGAGAGTGGTGATCCTTGTATGATTATGAGTCATGATGTTCCTGCATGCAAGAATTTTATCAGCAGTATCAACAGTAGTTAACACTTTATAGTTCCACCACGTCAGTTTTATTTCCCATAACCTTTTCATTTGATTTACTATTGTCTGCAAGACACTAGCTTGATTTGTTATGAGATTTTTATTTCCATGCTAGATTTTATATAGTCTTGTTTTACTTGATCTCCAGCGGAGACAGTGTTCAATTCATTGTAAGAACAAGGATTTTTCTGGGAAGGCATAAATGAAAAATCTACCTGAACACTTCGACGACTGCACTAGCCATGCTGCCATTAAATTCCTCATGCTCTCGTCCCACATGCCCTACACCACCCTAAACAGCGGAACTACAGGCAGTAAAGTAAAGGAACCCTTCATACTCGTGGTATATGGGTCAATACAGTGTTAGGCCTGTATTTTTCATTGACCATCGGCACACAATGAGGTGATGTGTCAGCATCACGTACGCCTTTACTTTCCCAGAGCATGTCCGGTACCAGTTGAGATGGGTCGACTGAGGCGCGCGCGGAAAAATTCACACCTACGGAGCTGAACCCAGACCACCAGCCTTGAGAAGCGAGTTCACTAACAACTACGCTACCGCGGCTCTCTACAGGCAGTAACAACATTTTACACAATCATAGGATATATAGCATTCACTTGAAGGCATCAGTGTCACTTTATGACTGACCCTAATCTATTTTTCCTTGGACACTGACCCACAATCACTGGGCATGTGACTTCTGGAAGGGCAACACCAAAATCTCTCTATCATGCTCGGTCTGTGGCATCCTTCACAGGAAGCTCCATGACTGACCTACACTGTGCATCTCCTCCTCTGCTGTTTTCCACATAATTGTATCTTTAGTCTGCCCCACCTTCATATTTCTTCTAAGGTCCACTACATTAACAATTCTCATGATGATCATTAATCACTTTGAATATGTAACCTGTCCAGCTTCAGTACCAATACCAACACATATGACTACTATAATATTAGAATAAGTTACGATACTTGACTCAGACACCGATTGCAGCCAATGTATATAAAATTCAAGATTTGTGATTCAGCCATGTGTACATGGGTACAAGAACATCAGACTGCAGAGCCCATATTTCAAGACTGACCAGAATATGATATACTGAGGAAAACTCACTGGCCTAATGAAACAACCTGGACAAAAAACTAGAACAGATCTTTTGTAGGCTACAAGACAGTGAAGTTTATACAGAGACAACGTTGAATATATAGACAATATTTCAAGCAAACGAAAGGAAGGTGAGCTTCAGTATCTGCCAGTTAATTTTTCCATATTCTTTATTAATTGCAGCATATCTTATGATCACCTTGTACTGCATTGTAATGTTTCAACCTTTACTACATCTGCAGGTTCTGTGTGAAAGCTTTATCCGGCTTTGGTGAATCTTTTGAGTCAAACATTATCATGCTAGCTAGTAGGTCAGAGAAAACCAAATTTGAGGCCAATAATGGAACTGACAGCTCCCAGGACATGATAAGGATTTTAATTTCTGGACATTAATGAAAAAGCTAGATCCAAAATCAGAAAAATTCGTAAGTCGTCACGGTCATCTGAGAAGGTTAGAGAGCTAAATTGTTTTGCATCACAAAAAAACCTGAGAATTTTTCTGAACTTGGAGAAGAAAATTTCAAAAGTTATAAATACTAATAATAACTGTATGATGATAACACAGAATTTGCTATTCTGACACATCCTAAACTCATTCTCATGCCGACACCGTAATAAAGACCTAAGCTGTGAAGGATCAAAACACTACCCAAGTGATACAACTTCTCAAGAGTCAAGTCCATGTGCAGGAACGGTTACTAGAGTTGAGGACAAGAAACCAAAAGAGTTGTCCTCTACATCATCACCAATTTGCAAGCTTTTCCAGGAACTTAAACTTAGGAGATTGCAGAAGTTTTCGAAATCTGTATTAAGCAAGAGGAAGACCTCTCAGATATTGATAATGAAACAAGTCTTCTATACACCAGCAAATGAAGCTGAAACATATAAGAAAAACTCTCCGTCAATGATAAATGAATTCACTGACTGGATCAAGAAGATATGGAGTCCTTCGCCATAGGAGAATGAGGATGTCCCAAGGATAGGAGAGAAACCTTCTCCTCATGTTTCGCCTGTATCTGGCACAGACAATGAGAATAGAAAAGAACATCTCCAAGAAGTGAACGGAGAATGTATCCTTGAAAATTTCTCCTCTGCTGCAGCAATGACAAGAGTCAAAAGATGTCATCCACTTTTTCAGAGACTTTCACTGTGGATAAGGCCAGTTCCTACTTGGAGAGTGTTAGTGTCTCAATCAGCACTCGTGATAAATCTATTGGAAAACATAGTCATAAAGAGACACATAGTCAAGATGCTCAACAGCAAGGAAGTCAAGCAACCATTAGTACACATAATAGTCCAGAACAAGAGCAAATCTGTCTTTCTGTGAAGAAGCTGCTCTGTTAGGATTGCAAGCACGGGACAAATTTTCACCAGTGGTAACTACAAAGAGATAAATGTTGAGATACTAAAAGAGAAAATTTTGAGAAGGTTAAAGGTCACGAAAAGGAGCAAAGATGTTGTTTTTCAACTCCAAAATTAAACAAAAGTGATAAGGGGAGGGGGTGGGGGGAAAAAAGGGGGAAAAAATTAAAAGAATCAGGTTAAGAAAAGGATGACCCTAGAAAAAGTGATAATAGATGGTTCCTTTTCGACGCAAGGGTGTGGATTACTTTGTGAGCAACCTGTTATTGATGGAGGGACACTCATCAGAAGTGCCCAAACACCCCAGCTATTTTCGTAGGAGGTGGGGAAACAAATGACCCGAGAGAAGATGAACAGAAGTTTTAACCAAGCCCAAACTTTTAAACCCTTTCATCGGGCCCGTACTGAAGATGGGGGTTAAGACGAGAACAGCACATCAAAAAGATAGAATCATTTCCCTAGCATTCTCAAGGGTTACACACTGCATGATAGTGATGCCACCTGTTTTAAAAAAAGGTTTGAAGGAAGAGAATTTCAAAGAGCATGGATGAGTCACTAAAGACTTAAAAAACCTCAAAAGGGTTCAAGAAATATCCCAGGTAGGTAAGAACAGAACATTTAGACCCCAACAATGAATTTTTTTGCCTGAAAGCAGGGGGAGAGCCCAGATAAGTTTTTTTGCGTCGACAAGCAGGAACGTTGTTGACCATCTTTTCCTGATGGTCGGTGGTTGTGGTTGGTCCATGGGTTCATTGATCTAAACCCGAGAGAAAGGACAGAAATCCAGAACAAATTCCCCTTTTGACCCAAGTTTGCTTAAACTGGGCATTATTAACAGCTAAAATGTATTAAAAGAAACGTTTTTTAACAAAAAAGTCTAATGGAGAAAGAGATGGGGATGCGGGTGTTCTGCCATTCTGAGAAAAAGAAGATCATCCACGGTCAGAATTTGGGACTGTGGGGAAGGTGTTTAGATCCGGGATCTCACCCTTCCCGATTTCCCCAGGATAACCCTTTTAGACCGATGATAATCAATTCTCTACACGCCACGGGAGGTGAGTAGGATATGTAAAAGTAAATAAAGAACCCATTTTCATACAAAAAGCCTCCATATTAGCCTACCTTATCGGGGGGGGTTTTTGGGACCCTTCACAGGGCGGGAGTCAACCCCCGGCGGGCTAACCCGGAAAGACTGAAGGGGAAAGGCACAGTGGCGGAGGGGATGGGCTCATGGGAAAGGGCAGAACCCCGGGGAAAGCCTGGGGGAACCCAACCCATCCCCCAGCGGGGAAATTTTCCCTTTTCCTTGAGGAGGACACCCTTTTTTTTGTTTGTCTTCACTTTTGAATTTCCCCTTAATATTCCCTTTGGAAACTAGGGGCAATATTTCTTTTTCCGGTCCGCTTTTTTTAAAAAAGAGGGCTATATTTTGAGTTTTTAAATTTTCACTCCGATTTTTTTAATCAACCGAAACCCCAAAGGGAAGATAACTATAACCAAAACCAACATCGGGGTTTTGACAGAATGGGGAAAAACCAAGTTTTTTTTTTTTTCGTTACCCGGATTTTTTTAAAAATTCCAGAAGAAATGGTTTGTTACGCCGTTTACTTTTTAAGTAGGGGGAATTGGTTGAGAAGATGTAGATACGATATGAAGATATGAAGTTATTTGATGAAAAAGAATTTTGGTTTTTAAATTTCCGATTATTAAATTTAAATAATACTAAAAAGGCCCAAAACAGGAGAGGCGCGCCCCGTAGCCAGAGGGTCTTTTGGGAATTTGAAAATTTAGAAACCATATTTAATTTTTTTTAATTTTTGTTTTCTTCAATGGATTATTAATAAAAGAGCAGTTACACACTTTTTACCATATTTTTCCCTCAAGGCCCTGGTGTTGGTTTTTGTTCTAAATTTTTAATAATTTTTTTAAGCAATATTTGTCATGCAACAAACAACATTATATTTTTTAAAATATTTTAGAAAGTAAACATTTATTTTTAATTTGATATATAATAAGTTCAACTTAAATCATATTTAGAAAAAAATTTTTTAATTTAACTAAAGTAGGGGAATTTTTTAAGTAAAAAAATTTCCAGAGGAAAACTGTACTGAACTTAAGAAAGGGATTAAACTAAGTGTCCAGGAGCACCCTGCAAAAGTCAGGGACCCCGGGCAACAGAAGGCAAGTCATCTAATGGGAACCAAGAAAAACCCCGGGGAAGAAGATCTCCGCGGGGGATGAAAACGTCGGGAAAAACCCTCAAAAAAGATGTCCTAAAAACGAAGGCAGCAATTGGGGAGGAAAAAATTAAAAACCAAAATGGCCAGCGAAAATTTAAATTTTTGGGGCCCCACCCACCATAAACAGCCAGGGGGTTGGGGGACCGCCCCCCGCCCAAGGGGTCCCCCCTGTACGGGGTTGTTTTTTAAAAGCCAGGGGGGAAGGGTTTCTACCAGAAGGAAAAATTTTTCCCCTAAATGCTAATGGAAGGGGAAAACCCAAAAACGGGGTTGGGGAACGCCAGGGAAAAAAAGATTACATCGCGACCCAAAGAGACGCACCAACCCGGGGAAAAGTTTCAGCATTAGGGTTTTAAAACCTTTCCCGCAGATAAAAAAAATAGACATAAGGGGGGGAAAAAACAATTAGTTCCCTCCCCTTCCCCGGTCCAATCAGATAACAAATAGTTTTCAACTTTTTATCAACAAACAAGATGCTATACAATATATACCCCACCCTCCATTCAAACTGAGCTAAGCACAAAGTTCAAGAAAATTCAAAAGGAGACTTAAAACTACCAAGTTATGCCCGAATCCTAGGTGAAAGTTTAAGAAGGGTATCACCAACATTCCCCCATTCCAACCCCCCAGAGACCTAACCTTTATCAGAGGGTCAAAAAGACCCCAGACTGGTTTTTCTAAGACAATTAAGGAAAACCCAAAATTTTGGGAAAATAAGGGGGAATAGACCAGTGAAACCCTAAAAAATTTAAAAGGGGGAATTTAAAAATTTCCCCCCTGGGGGAATTAAAAAAATGAATTTTCCAAAAAATAGTAAACTGTAAAAAATTAACAACGGAAAAGTAAGAGATGGTTATTAAAAAAAATTTTTAGTTTGGAAAAAAAGGTTAAAAGGGGGAGAAAAAAAAAGCATATTGGACACCATGGAAGTTTCCATAGCTCTAGTGCCAGAAATACAATAATCCCCTAAAAACCAAAATAATGCAACAAAAGAGCAAGGGCCCTTTTTTGTTAGAGAAAAAAAAACCCGCAGTAGAAAATCCTGGAAAGAAAAGACAGCCCTTTGAACATGGAAAGATACTCAAAAGTTTGAGACTTTCAAAAACCTGAACGATAAACCCTTTTGGGGGGAAAGTTTCCCAAGGAGAAAACTTTTACAGGAAAACGGCAGCCCCCCTGATGGCCCCTGTTCGAAGAAACTATGCCCCTAAGTAGGAGCAAAAAAAGGAAGTGAAAATGCCATTCAAAAGCAACAAGGGAAACCCCGTAGGAGGTAGACATCAACGACTATGAGAGGCACTGAAAAAACCAATTTTAAAGGGCCCCGGGGCCAAAGGAGATAAAAGAATTTTTCAAACAAATACCAAAGGAGTCTTCTACTCCAGATTTTAACAAAGGGGGAAGGGGGAGTCCGACTTCTGAAAATGCCACAACCAAATTTTCAAAAGTGGAAAAAAAAAAAGGATCCGGAGAGCTAAGACCTATAAGTTTGCTGTTGACCAAAACTGTTGAGAGAGTGATAACCACTAGACCCAGTGGTTTTTGAATCCAACCAAAACTGGATCCAGCCCCGACAGGCACAGGAAGGGATAGAAGGGCCTGACCAATGGCAACCCGCAAGGGCAGAAAATGGGTTCCCAAGAAAGGAAAAAACCCCCCAGTTTTCTTTTTGACATTCAATTCTTAAAAGTCTGGGAAAAATGGTTTCTACTCAAGTTTTACGAGTGGAAACGGGAAAAATTTTATTTAAAAAGACTTTTTACCCAAAACAAGCATCTGAAATTGGGTGGAGGAATCCCAAATTTAAATTAAAAGGAGTCCCAAGGGGATACGTCCCCCTTGCTTTTCCTTAATATTAATGATCTCCAAATTGCTCAGACATGTATCACACTCTCTCCATGCTTGTTTGCTGTGTGGAAACCCCCGAGTTTCTGGTCCCCATTTTAAAACCCCGGGAGCCTGAAAAGCCTGGGGGAAAAAGGGGGGAGAATAAAAAGAGCAAAAATATAGCAACGCTTTTTCACAACAAAGAAGAACAGTGAATTTTAAAGATGATATCTTTCCCCGTCCAACCCAAAACCTTTTGGGGGTTGTTTTACGTCGCCGACATGGGAAAAATAATAATGGGAAAAAAAGAAAGGCTTGGGGGAAAAAAAGGTGGCGAAGTGGGAATATTTTTGGGGTGATATTTAACCTTGAGTCAGGTGTACACTGGGCAGTTAGACCGACTCTATGATCATCGAATGGAATCAGCAGCCCATTCAAACAAATGAATGAAAAAAAAACAGGGGTTCTTTATTTTGGGGGCCTGCCACCAATAGAAATGGAAAAAGGAGCCAAATCCAGCCTTGGGAAAACAGAAGGGAGAAAAGTGATTCCAGACTGAAAAATCAAAAGAAGCCTCACCCTCCACTGCATGAAAAAATGGGCAGAACAAAGAACAGACTAAAGCCAAGTCTAAAAACCCCAAAGCAAAAAAAAAGGAAAAATTTTAACACAAACATAATTCCATACCTGAAGAATTTTTTGATCACTGGGGAAACCCGACCCCGTACCACTAAATTTCAACCTATCCCAATTATTAACAAAGAGAGCAACTATGAAAAAACCAAAAAAGGAACATTCAACAGCCCAGAAGAATGATGTTTAGAAGATGGATGGGAATGGAGGTCCGAATGGGGAGCAGGGGCATTAGGACCCGATGCTACCACTGGCAAAAGGCCCCACTGGAAGAATATGTTTCCAACCACAAAGAGAACCAAGCCCTTTTGATGGCAGAAGCAATGAATAAGCTGCGCAGCTGCAAAAAAGGATTTTAAAACTCATTGTCATTAAAGCCCCGAGGCAAACCACTGACAGCACAGTACAAAAATACAAAGAGAACTTGTAGCCGAAAAGGCAGAAAATTACTTGCAGTGGATTCCATTCACTGTGGATTGCAGGCAAAAGAGTGCATGTTCTTTGCAAGGAGGGGTGCCAAAGAGCAAATTTAAACCCTTTTTTTAAAAGGGCAAAAACCCCTCAAGAAAATCTGAGTAGACTAAGACAAACACTGGAAAGATTAAAAAGACTCCCCAAAACCCAGAAAGGGCCAGATTATATTTATACGATACACGCAGACTCAAAAACATTATCGACTAGAATAAGTCAAAGTTTTATGTCAGAGGCAGAAAGACACCAGAGCAAACCCGCAAGACTGTCCCTTTTGTGTGAGCTGAGAAGCAACATTTGGGCCCCACCAGTCCACCTGAAAATAAAGTTTGGGGGAAAATGAAGGGCCAATTCGCCCAGTTTGGGGCCAAAATTGGATGACCCGAGATCGCTGAAGAAAAGAAACACAACAGTGGTTTTGAAGGGGGCCCGGCGCACCAGTGTGGTTTGGTGAATTCTGGCCCTAGAAACCAAAATCAGGGGGGGCAATGCGTGCCAGGCATAGGTAAAAATCGCTAAGATAGACAGTCCATTTAAAAAGAAAAAAATTAAAAAGATGTAGCATTTTTAATTTTTTTGTATTTCTTTTTCATTTTTTTTATCATCTTAAGTTTTTTATAGTGGCCAAATTTTTTAAGACTTAAAATTTTGAGAACCCTGAATATAGTATATTTGGGGAATGTATTGATTTTAGTCCTTTATTTTTTACCCCAAATAAATACACAACGGAGAACAACTTATGTACGTTTTTTCTTTAAAAGTCCCCCTTTAAATTGAAATTGTGTAACTGAGAACCATTTGTGGTTTAAAATTCAATTGGGGGTTTTTAAAACCCGAAACCACCATTTTAAATAAAAAAACCACTGCTTAAAAAATTGATTTCAGTATTAATTTTAATTTAACATCACAAAGTGACTAAATTTTATTTTTTGAATGATTTTTCCAATTAAAAACATATCAAAAGACAAACTTTACAGCAGAGATATTCCCTTGTTGTTAACCCATTTATTGATATTAATTTTAACTAGACTTTTTATGATTAAGTTTGAGAATAAATATAAACCAGGGTCAAAAAACAGACTGAAATCAGACCCATTAGTATGGTATAATTATAGGTTTCCCTTAATAACTTTTAACTCAGGGAAAAATTAAGGAAAAGCAAAAAAGAAAATGTTTGGGTTTTTCATGAGAGTGATATGCTTAATAGATCAATAGCATTAATAATATGTTTTTTAAAACGTTGTTTTTTTTTAACGTGCCTGAGGGGAGTGAATTTTTAATGACCCCAGGGAACCCCAATGGCCCCTTTTTTTCACCCCAACCCGGGGGCAAACCCTTTTTTTTCCCCCCCAATAAGAAAAACCCCAAAACCCCCCTCCCTACCGCCACCCAGCGCCCCACTCCAGCCCGATCATAATGGAAGGCAAAAAAAAAAAAAGAAAGTTCTAGGCTTTAAGAAATATCCTTCCATGGCCTTTTACCCAAACGAAGATACAAAGCCCTGTGTCCGGAGGAAGATGCTAACAAAAAAAAATTTTAATTTTTTTATATTTTGCCTTGTTCAAATGAATCAATTTGACGTTAGTTTCCGGGGGCCCGGGCCCACAAGGGGGGCAAAGAATAGTAAATTGCAACATAAAAGGTTTAAAAAGGCACCCGAGGGTGGGGAAATTCCGTAACAAAAGTAGTATCAATGGGTGTTTTTAAGGTTAAAATAAACGATAATTGCTCCAGTACAGTAAAATG
>JADZMA010000438.1:0-35017 GCA_020796225.1 Arion vulgaris
GCTTTCAAACTTGCCCACCTTGGGGTTTTGAACCAGGTACGCTAGGGTTTGTGATCGAGCTCACTACCGCTTGAGCTACAGACGTTCACAATACAATATTAATAATTCAACATTCAGTGGACACAGTATATGAAAACTAAAGAAGTTGATCTAAATAATTATTTCTTAACCACTTCACATTTCTGAGCTGATATTCCAGAATTTTTAAGATAACGCATAGACAGTGTACTAGATAAGTGTGTATACATTGCGATGTCAATGAATCAGGAGGCAACAAAATTTACTGAGTAATAGGGTTAACTATACATTAGCACCAAAAAGAAGGTTCACAATTTCCCTATATATAACAGTTTGCTTCTCAAGAAGGTATGAAAAAAACTGAAAGTAAGAAAGCAAGAGAGAAAATAAGAAAGATAACAAACAGGACAAGAAGAAAAAGTTGAAACAAACTCAGATGCATCCACATATTTGAATGTTATCTTACCTGTCCTTCTAAAACAAGTTCAAACAATCTGTTAATCATGGAATCTGGAATCGTGATTGTTTCTTTGTCCTTATGTTGACATGCAGAAATCAAAGAGATAACACACAGAAGAGAAAATACAATTTTCATGTTCGTCATGTTAATTGTGTATGTACCAATATTTCCTTGTATCTAAATGTCATATAAATATAGCTAGTAATGTGCACATTTCCGAATAAAGTGAGCGCTTTCTATTATTTCAGCAAAACTGTGAGAATCTCATATAAATACATTCAAAAATAATTCTTTGATTTCCTTAAACAAAGGTAATTTAAAGCGAGTGACAATATCTGCGAACTAAAGCAAATTTACTGTATGTGTGTATATGTTGACAAGGTAGACATATTAAAGTAGATTTTAAAAAAACAGCTGTGAAATGATTACGCGGCAATAAATGAATTCTCGGTGGCGTAAAGGTTAGGTGCTCGTCTCTCGTGGCAAAGGTACCAGGTTCGCTCCCTAGTGGAGCCATCTGGATATTTTCCAGAGAACCCTGATCTAAGTGTAGGTGAGATCGAGTTTCTAGTCCTATCGGAAACGAAAGAGAAAAGGTAAGTCCCATGTTCAAGTTGAGCAAGTAAAAGAACAACAGATTTAAAATCGAGAATAGCAGGCTGGAAAGCCGCTGCCCTTGCAAAATTCATTAGAAATGATTTGAAATAATATTCCTACTTTAATATTTCTTCACCATCTTCAAAATTACGTTGGAGATCCTCGCCGGTGCTACGAAATTCGTGAACTGTAGCTGATATCTTTCTGTGTAAAAAAGAGATGGGAGCACACATGGTTACTCACCAAAGTGCAATGATGATGGTCATATCAATCAAATAAATAAATAATTAATGCTGGAACTAAGAGACTGCAACAAAGTTTGAAGCGATACCAGAGAGGGAGGTTAAGAAATGTATATAACAGTCGAGCTAAAGACTGTAATGATGGGATGTGTCGGCTCGTCATTAAGGGACAGTGGGTCGGCTCCACCAAAAGAATGTATAACGTGTATTTATTATTTTATAAATTAAAATATAGACACCACAAACCATGATTTATCCGGGAAAAAATGTCTGGCCCCATCAACAAAATGTAAATTCGGCATTTAAATTCATCTTATGCCCGTCTTACACGATCCATTTTTCATCAATTTTCTATTTTATGCATATAATCATTTAAAAATTGACCATGTATGACAAAAATATATATACATTTTCTATGTCAAAGAGAAAATAGAGCATGTTTACATATGTGGGGGCGTTGGCAAACTGTTATAATATGGAGGGGCGTTAAAATGTTTATGTCATGCAAAGTGGGCGGTGGGCGGAAAAAGTTTAGGAATCCATGCTCTAGAAAACTCCTAGTTGACCACTCCACGTGACTTTTGTCTGATTTAGAGAGAATACTGGGTTACAACATGTACGGACAGGCGTAGGATTTGCGTTTCGGCTGTTTTTTATGGCCTTTATTTAAAACTAAGCCAGGGAGCATTCGCATGTTTTGACCTCATCTTACGTATGCAGGATAATCGCGTCCGAAAAGCTTAGGTTTTTGCCAGTTTTGGGTTTGTACGAGGAGACAATCCCTTACATTTTCCACCTTACTTTTATGGCTACGGTGTGCTTATTCCCGATTAGAAACATCCAAACCGCTTTTGGGACGTGCGTCACACTAAAGACATTTGCAGTTATTACTCAGTGTATTCTCTTTAGAAGGACGAGAAACATTGTGCCGAGGTTGAACACAAGTAAACAAGAAGGACAGTTTCATAAGGCGCTAGAACGCAACATTTTTTTATTCTCTCGTCAACATTACCCACTCCAGTCCTTCCAGCGATGGCAATTTTTACCAGGAACACGAACATAAATTTTGATCTTGTGCTCATCTAACATTACCGATCCCGGTTTACGAGGGAGTGCATTCTCGTTAAGAACAAGATCGCAACTTCGCGCTCGGTCAAAACTATCCAAACAGTTCATCTGAGATTAGTCTATGGTATATTTTACTGCAGGTTTCCCTTGTGTCCCCAAGATATGTTATATTGTTCTCAACGAGTCGTACCGAAAGCGGGCAACTTAGTGCGACCATTAATTCTAGATGACTTTTTAGTTTATGTTTACAAACATTTCTTACCATTTCTTTACTCTGTTCTTTTTGTTGTTGTATTCTTATTAATTTTCTTATCAGAAAACGTTGAACAGGAGACAAGTGTAGGCGTGTTCACTCTAGGATTATGTTCGTCTATGTTGCCAGTAGATCTCATAGTAAGTGTGACTGTATTTACACTACTACATATACCAGAATAGTTATCCTTCGATCCCTACCCACTTAGCCAGGATACGAAAGTCTGTTTTCGGGGCCACCACGTGTAGGTGGGGTATGGTCTTTGTTCGTGCCAGGTTAATGACATTGGAGCAGCATTGTTCGTTATCTCTTGTATTTAATGCGTCTGTAGCCCCATTTATTTCATATATATATATAAACTCATATCTACGGTAATGAGAGAACGGACAGCCTGGCTGGATCTGGGCTCTGCTACCATATGAAGGAAGGGAAGTGGGGAGTCAAACCAATGGATAGTCCTGGTATTTTAAACGCCCTCATAAAGTTTGGCTGCAAACATAATTTTCATCTAGACCAATGCACATCAACAGCTAGATTGCAAGAGCTTAAAGATTGGAGTGCCAGAAATGAGCAGAACAACAGACGTATGTGTAGGCTCATCAATCAACATCGAACTGGTAGGGTTAGTTACTGGACGCTGTAACAAGAGATATTGTGACGGAGATCGAAACACCTATGGACATGTCTGAAATGCAATGAATATATTCCAAACTGAAACTGAAAAATATATATTAGGGAGCATGAGAATAGACATATTTCCACCAAGAAGCATTGACATGTATTGTTTTTTTAGCCCAATAGCACCAAGAAGCATTGACATGTATTGTTTTTTAGCCCAATAGGCCTTTTCTACATTTGTTTTATTCTTTTTTTTTTTTTAAATATGCAAAATTTGGATCTTGTGAATAGGTTTTTTTCCTAAACAAAACATTTTTGCACGTGAAATTGATACCACTCGAACGATTTGTTTGGTGACTAGCAATTTTGCAGTTAACTACGTTTCGAAATTAGATTCAACTATTAGCTTTTTATTCGAAAACTAAAACCCAGTAGGTATATTGTACATATCAAATTTAACTGGTTTTAAATTGTTAAATTATCAATTATAATGATAATTCGATGCTGCGATCATTTTGTTTTGAAACCGCTGGTAAATCTAGTTCTTCATTGCTACACTTTCCTACTTCAAGTTTTGGAACCTTGGTTACAAACCAGTGGTGGCTCGTGATCATTTGTGATGGTGGGGCCGGACACCAATTTTCTGGAAAATCCTTGTTTTGGGTTATGTTATATATTTGTATTTACACATTAGTTATACGTGATTTTTAGTGGGGCCCGACCTCACTGGCCTTTAATGACAAGCCGCCACTGTTACAAACAAGTATTGAACATTTTTTAAATAGGATAATTCAATTTATTTAAAATTACCAGTTCCACTGTAACGTATAGGGTTTATGTTCTTTGATGCAGTAACTTGAGATCATCACAATTTTATTTGCGGACATTTAAAGGCACAGCACATGTTAAGAATACGTTGACATACATTCATGTGAAAAGTTTGATCACTATAGACATGTTTCCTATAAAGATTGTTTTTGTACTGCTATGGTTTGTGACTCTGGTCTTTGCGAATCAAAAATGTGATAAAGAGAAATCCACGGTTCCAGAAAAAGTAATTGACCGACTGTTTGAACTCGTATTAGAAGGACAGGTAAGTTCACGTAGTCTTTTTTTGTATCTGTTTTAGATATATAGGTATCCCTGTTTACCTTTTTTTCTACCTGGTCTTTCTACCCAGCATCATATACAGTCACATATTCCTACATATATGAATGCACTGCAGATTTTATGAAGTGTTTTCTATGACGTGATTTGCCTGTCATTCTGAAGGTTATAGGTTGCAGTCCGAGCCGAGTCACATATACAGTTTTCTTTCTGGAAATCTTCAAGATTATTACCTACATAGTTTGTGCTCTGAGCAACGCTCTGTGAAGGGGTAAGCGATTTCTACCGAGAACGACGGAGCTATGATTAAGGCAGGAGATACCACGAACAATGGTTATCATTTTAAAAATTAATAGAAAAAAACTAACAAAAGTATTGTCATACAATTTGGCCACATGTTGCAAAAGATATTGTTATTGATGATAAACAACGTTTAGTATATGCATTTTAAAAGTAATCAATTTTGTTGAAAATATATTGTAACCGACCCCTTTCTCCCCCTCCGGCGCCCTGTCATCGTGCAGTGGATGTCACTAACAAAAGAGGTGAAGAGAATGCAAAACTAACATATGATGTTCGAACCCCAGAAATTATGAATTTGTCCAACCAATTAGTCCATAAGTGCTCCGATCTCCACCTCAGTATGCCTCTCAGCGTATGATGACTAACGACCCCGGTTCCTTGGTGGTTTAGTATTCTTCATTGGCTATCAGCATAGTGTTCTTGTCTAGCTACATAGCTAAACACGTAAAAACAAAGTATTATAGTTTTACAAAATACAGAAACAGTGACGATAAACAGCAACGTTTCGACCAAAAGGCCTTTATCAAGCAAACAATACAACAAGAATGACGAATTTCGAGGAACACTACAAATGGACGATTACATGTGGAAACATAAACCTATCTAATGAAAATCTGGGAATAAAACGAACAACGAAATGAGTGCAACACAAAACCGGAAGTGGAAAAGAAGAGAAACAATAAACAATATAGTGGATAAATAACACATATATGAAGCAAACACACATATAGATTACAAGGCATGAGATAAGACAGTACTAAGAAGCATAGGAATGTAATGCGTTGAGTCCAAGAGGTCGCAAAGTGCCATAGAATGAAATAAAACGGTTCTCCAGGACGAATCGACTGCGATCATCGGAGGAACATGATCGGATGGCTGTGACCTGGACATCGTCAGCTCCTGAATGGCCAGTATCATTGAAATGAGGGGTCACATGAGTCACAGAGCATTGGCGAATATCGCGTGAGTGTTGGGCGAATCGGTCACTGAGCCTCTTACCGGTTTCACCAATATAGGCCTTGTTGCATCGTTTGCAGGTGATGGCATAGATGATATTACGGACTCACAAGTGAAACTGTCTAGAATGACATACGTAGCTTTTGGAAAAGAGACAGTGCGGGTCTGTATTACATATGCACATGTATTACAGCGCCGACGGCCATACTGGATGGTGCCAAAGTGACTCTGAATATTAGGTGTGAGGCGACTGTGTACCAACAAATCCTTGAGGCCTCTGTCCCGTCTGTACGCCACCATAGGATAGTGTTGGAAGACTGAATGTGTCTCAGGATCAGACTGAAGAATAGGGGGATGATGGAATAAGACCTTTTTCACCAGGGAACTATGAGGGTGGAAAGTTAAGATAAGTTTAACCCTGTCAGAATTGGAGGTTCTATGTATGGTGGAAAGGGCCTCCTGGCGAGCAATTAGCTGAACCCGATGCATGGCAGATGTAAGCACATTCTCCGGGTATAGGCGCTGGCGGAAGAAATCAAGCATCTCGTGAGCTCTATCATGAAAATCGTCGTCCTCTCTACAGAGGCGACGAAGGCGTAAGAGTTGAGAGAAAGGTAAAGAGTCACGACAGGCCTGGGGATGGGAAGAGGTATACAGAAGAAAGCTATGTGTATCAGTAGGCTTGTAGTATACTGATGTAGTGATAGTAGATAGGCTGATGGGGATAGTGATGTCAAGAAAATTGACACAAGAAGTAGAGATGTGAGAGGTGAACCGAATAGCAGGATTGAAGACATTAAGGTAGATCTATCCTCAGGAAGGCTATAATTGTTAATATAGTTCCCAGCTTAATTTAAACCACACAGTTACACTTAATAGGGTTTTAAAAATTATCTGATGAAAAAAATGTTTTCTTTAATATGCAAATTAGATTACAATATGCGCGTTACTAAAATAGATACTTTTTCAAACAAGATTACTCAGGAGCCAATTGTTTGAAAGCCTTCATTTTTTAGCATACATGTTCGCAACAGTCAGTTGGTTAATGTGAAGTAAAATATTTGAATTTCATAAAGAACTTTTTTTTTAAAATGAATTTAAATGATATACCACTCCCAAAAGTGGTAAAATTTCCATTGTTCAAACTTGCTTAAATTTAAGAAAATATAGCTATTTTTATTGGTTTGAGATTATTTTACTTCACATTAAGCATTGCATATCTAAGAATATATGTGCCAAATTGCAAGTCAATTAAAAAAAAATGTTTGAGATATCATGTTTGAAAGTTTGACAACAACACAACAAATACAATTGACGGAAACTTGAAAAAACGAAAACTTTCCACTATTTTACTTACCAGAGTGCTACTAATGACCACCTGTTGTGTACATATCTCCTTCTCTGGCTTCTGTGGTATCTAGGAAGCCTTTTCTGATGGCTCTCAGTGTTTTTCTTCTTTTCTGTGTTGCTTTTGATGTCTTCACCGCCGAACAATTTATTCGAATGGTGTCCTTGATTTTACAGCTTTCCACAGAATAGTATCCACTGGGAAGCCCAAGTTTAGAAAATAACTTGATTATTGATGCTGCACCATCTCAAATTCACTTCTTGTGTCCACTTGTCTCTGCTTCTCCACTAGTTGCCAGTTTTGTCTCCCATTAATTAAAATTTGTGCACCTTAGTGTTATGTGAGAATCCATTTCGTGACTTATGATTCAGTTCACATGACACAGTATATTGACTGCACACATCACATCTTATAGTAGAAGTAAGAAAGTTGAAGAGATGATCCATATCAATAAGGATAAACCCATTATGTCTACTATTCTGCTCATTCAATAAATATTGTTCTTGTGGGGAAACTTTCTCTGCAGAAGGGCAAGGTTTTACAGCTGTATCAATAACAGGTACGGAAACCTCATGTTTTTTTCCTTGAATATTTGTTGCCACAGAATCTTCGTTTATTTGATTTACCAGACTTCTGTTTGTTACCCATTCTACTTTTAATTAAATATTAATATCTAGCTAGTATAATTTACCTTCCAAACAATGAATCAACGTTCATTTCAAATGACAAAAGCAATGCCTCAAAAGTTTAAAAAAAAATATTTTTACATTCAGAAGTGTCCACTAGTTTCATTCAGTCTTCATGAGAACTTTGGCGAGAATCTAACATTATTAGAGTAGTGTCCCTTAGTGGATATGTCATCGTTCTTGTTATAAATCAATTTTCAGAATTAAATCGCATTTTATGTGAAGGGGTGGAGTGTAGAAACATAGTAACTAAGTGTAAACAATGGTTGCTAAGGAAAATTGTGAGGAGGGTGATCACATAAACATGCATGTAATGAAAACACGAAGGCATTTAGACGTTCCAAAACAATTTGAAGTTGTAGTCAAATGCATGTAGTTTCTAAAAATGCAATAAACTAAAAATGGCAAATGGCATTTTTTTTTCTTCATTTGGTGAGGATAGATCTACCTTAATGAAGTTAATGAAGCGTGACAAATCGGCTTCAGACATATCGTAACCCCAATACAATCATCGATGTATCTATGATACACGGACGGAAGAGGGCCATCATAGGTGTTCCATACTAAATGTTTAAGATATACACAGTTGGTACACAGTCGCCTCAAACCTAATATCCAGAGTCACTTTGACACCATCCAGTGTGGCCGTCGGCGCTGTAATACATGTGCATATGTAATCGATGATTGTATTGGAGTTACCGATATGTCTGAAGCCGATTTGTCACGCTTCATTAACTTCATTAATGTCTTCAATCCTGCTATTCGGTTCACCTCTCACATCTCTACTTCTTGTGTCAATTTTCTTGACATCACTATCCCCATCAGCCTATCTACTATCACTACATCAGTATACTACAAGCCTACTGATACACATAGCTTTCTTCTGTATACCTCTTCCCATCCCCAGGCCTGTCGTGACTCTTTACCTTTCTTTCAACTCTTACGCCTTCGTCGCCTCTGTAGAGAGGACGACGATTTTCATGATAGAGCTCACGAGATGCTTGATTTCTTCCGCCAGCGCCTATACACGGAGAATGTGCTTACATTTGCCATGCATCGGGTTCAGTTAATTGCTCGCCAGGAGGCCCTTTCCCACATACATAGAACCTCCAATTCTGACAGGGTTAAACTTATCTTAACTTTCCCCCCTCATAGTTCCCTGGTGAAAAAGGTCTTATTCCATCATCTCCCTTTTCTTCAGTCTGATCCTGAGACACATTCAGTCTTCCAACACTATCCTATGGTGGCGTACAGACGGGACAGAAGCCTCAAGGATTTATTGGTACACAGTCGCCTCAAACCTAATATCCAGAGTCACTTTGGCACCATCCAGTATGGCCGTCGGCGCTGTAATACATGTGCATATGTAATACAGACCCGCACTGTCTCTTTTCAAAAGCTACGTATATCATTCTAGACAGTTTCACGTGTGAGTCCGTAATATTATCTATGCCATCACCTGCAAACAATGCAACAAGGCCTATATTGGTGAAACCGGTAAGAGGCTCAGTGACCGATTCGCCCAACACTTA
Source organism: Arion vulgaris (assembly GCA_020796225.1). Lineage (NCBI taxonomy): Eukaryota > Metazoa > Mollusca > Gastropoda > Stylommatophora > Arionidae > Arion > Arion vulgaris. The sequence goes on from JADZMA010000438.1 coordinate 9,190, forward strand.
CGCGATATTCGCCAATGCTCTGTGACTCATGTGGTCACTCATTTCAATGATACTGGCCATTCAGGAGCTGACGATGTCCAGGTCACAGCCATCCGATCATGTTCCTCCGACGATCGCAGTCGATTCGTCCTGGAGAACCGTTTTATTTCATTCTATGGCACTTTGCGACCTCTTTGACTCAACGCATTACATTCCTATGCTTCTTAGTACTGTCTTATCTCATGCCTTGTAATCTATATGTGTGTTTGCTTCATATATGTGTTATTTATCCACTATATTGTTTATTGTTTCTCTTCTTTTCCACTTCCGGTTTTGTGTTGCACTCATTTCGTTGTTCGTTTTATTCCCAGATTTTCATTAGATAGGTTTATGTTTCCACATGTAATCGTCCATTTGTAGTGTTCCTCGAAATTCGTCATTCTTGTTGTATTGTTTGCTTGATAAAGGCCTTTTGGTCGAAACGTTGCTGTTTATCGTCACTGTTTCTGTATTTTGTAAAACTATAATACTTTGTTTTCACGTGTTTAACTTTTTTTCCAAGTTTTACTGCAGTCTCCACCCTTTTTCGATAATTGTCTAGCTACACCATATTTGATATGGAATACCTGTCGTTTGGTTAGTGTTGCAGATTCAACACTACTGCATGAATCATGTACACGTCCTCTCTCCCTTAGAGAATTTATAATATCAGCCTGGTCCATTGCTTGCCAGCATTTTTTACAGAACAATCTACAAGGCTGGTATTTAGTTGTGTTTCGGTTCATTACCAAGTTCAAGGTATTAAACTTGATCTTCAATTATTTATTTTACAGATGCGTTCTGATGTTCCTGATGTGCACAACATAACTAATCTTGGCAGTAAGGGTAACTACCAGTGCCTAGAAATTCTACAACATATTAGCGATAACCCTAGGACATCCCAGACATGGCAGATCTTCAAGAATCTGCAAACTTCTACTGTTCCATTACTTGTATCCACTGCCTTACTAGACGCTTACCGTTTCGGCTCGGCCTCCAAACCATCAGAAGAACAACTGATGTCAGCCTTAGAGTTTTGTTACAGTTTAAGAGATGTTGATAAACCTTATAATAACTCTCTTATCAGGTCCAGGCCTTGCACCTTTGATGAGTCCCTTCAAATTTGCGTTGAAACTCTGCATGGTTCTTTAGAATTTAAGAAGCTAGATGATTACGTACCAGATTATGCAGTCAAAAAGGAAGATATCATAGAGAAAATATTGGACGAATTAAATAAAAGGAGAAACTTACAGACATTAAATAATCTTGATACTTTTACCAAATTGTTTTTTATTTCTGAAATTGTTAGTTCTAATGCAAACTCAGACTCTACATTTCTGTGGCTTGGACTTGGATCAACTATAGAAATGTTATATAGAGAGTTTTCATTAGAACGAGAAATGTGGTGGAAATATCAATTAAATATTTCTTCAGCTTTCGATGCTTTGAAGAAATACGCTTATAAACCATTCTCAAAGGATCCGCTAGTTAACACAGTTGACTCTGCAAATTATTACTATCTTAGACATTTCTTAGATGATGCTAAAGCTGCAGACAAGGATGTTGCTTTGCCGTCTGCATGGTTTACTAACGCAGGTGAAAAATCACATGTTTTCAAAGGATATATGCTTCACAAAATGACACACGTTATTGATCTGACTACTGCTGCAGATGTTGTAAATAGTATCACCACTTTAGTTTTGTCTGGCTTAGTTAGTCCTGAAATTATGAAAGACCAGGAGGTCAGTCAAATATATCTCAACGCGTCAGCTTTGATTTCCTATTCAATTAAATCGAACTTCTCGAATCGACCAGATCTTGCTCTAATGTTCTTTCCTTCCAGGTATATGTTTTATTGGACTGTAGCCAGAATAGTGTCGTCTCTGAATGTTTACAAAATAGAGAAAGGTTTCCCAGTAGAAGACATGGAATTAATATTTAGCAATCTAAAGCAAGCAATGGAAGGTGAGGCCACACGTTGTATAATATCAGATGTTAAACGTGATGATGATGATGGGTCACTATATTTTGATGATTTTCTCGGTAATGGAGATCTAACGGCAGATAATAAATCGATTATTCGAGGTGAAGATCGAATATTTACCACAGCAATGGCCGCCAATGCGTTAATGTACACGTGGCTTACTTTCGATCCCGTTTCTAGAAAATCTCACTGGAAGAATGGCACTCCAGAGAGTGTCAAAGACATCGTTGATGGTTGCGTTTTGTGGTTAGTGAAAAACACACTCGAAGGCAAGTTTAAACCTTGGAATGCACTTCATATTTCCCAGAATAAAGGTAGAGATTATAATTCATGTCGATATCCCAGCAACTATTTCTTTGAAGTACCACAAGTTCATGTACTACAGTTTGTTTCTTTGTTTCGTGTAATAGCTGGTGTACAAGGCTACATTCCCAAGAACAAGTATGAAGCTATGCTCAATACACTCCAATTTGGAAAACCAACCCTGACAGTTTTAAAGGTTTCAATCATCCTGATTTTGGTGACAAATTATTCTGGTCTTCAGACCCGTATACATACACTGTAACTCTGTTAGCGTTGTCGAGATATCGAGAAATTGTATATCATTGTTGATAATAAATTCAGTAAACACATATTATAGTGTGTGTTTTTCTTTCTAACCGCTACCACGAAATACATTTCTTGAATGATAATAATGGTTTTATTTTTGTTTTAATACATTGATTGTATTTTTTTTCTTAGTGTTTGATATTTTTTTTATTAGAGTTGTATTTCTTAGTATATGATGTAATTCTCTTATTTGTTGAATTGTTAAGTGTAGTGTATATTCTGTATAATGTTTGTAGCTATCATACTTCCAGATAGCTCCATTGTTAAGGGACCCAAAAATTACACTAATAGCTAAACAACAGATGATCAACAGCATTTTCATACCTACTTTGTGTTACTAGAGCCAAACAGGGATAATGAGCAGAGCAGTCGCATAAAATAACTGCATGCGAAATGCGGTACCTGCGAAAAGTTACCAACAACACCAGAATAGACAATTACCAGCATAAGAAAGAAAGTTGGTACAGAACATTGCTTGAATTACATTGAGAAACAAATAATGAAGTGGTTTGGCCACTTAATAAGAATGCATCCAAACTCCACAGTATACAGATTCTTTTACAATAGAACATCAGCAAAGAAGGTGAGAGGAAGACCACGAGAAAGATGATTAGATGGCATAGCAGAATCCTGTCAAAGAGCAAAATTAGCAATCACCCAAACCATCAGAACAGCGCAAGACAAAAATAGAAAAGCACGACACTGTGAAACAAACCGGTTAAAGTGTAATGACAAAGAAGAAGAATTAAAAGGACAAAGTTGCAATGACTCTCAAATATACGAGGCGTGTTCAAATGAAAACGGGACTTGAGGATTTATTTTAAAAGTATCATACGCAAATTAACAGTTTCAACGGAATTAAACAAAGCAACCACTTGTGAATAAGAATGCACCTGGGTTCATCAGAAAAAATCTCCGTATGCATTTAGACAAGCATCCCACTGTTTAGGTAGATGTCGAATGCCGTCCGAGAAAAAGGTGCGTGGCTGCTCACTGAACCATGTGGTCACCGCTATCTTCACGTCTGCGTCGCTGTTGAATCGCTGTCCCTTTAGTGCTTTCTTCAACGGGCCGAACAAATGGAAATCACACGGGACAAATCGGGACTATAGGCTGGGTGATGAAGAACTTCCCAATTCTTCTTTCCCAAAAATTTTTCCTGCAAAATTTTTGGACGTGCGGACGGCGTTGCCAGCAGTCTTGCACCCCGGGGGTCAGACGCATATTTTTGCAACAAAACCCAAAACCTTTGGGCAAAAAAAGGGGTATACAGGCCGTCCCCGGACATTCTTTCCCTTGCAAAAAAAATTCCTTATTAATTGGGAAGCCCACATGGTTGTTCGGAAAAAAATTGAACTATCGGGGTTTTTTTTAGGGGCCCCCCCTTTGGGGGGGTTTGCCCGGGACGGAAAGGAGGATGAATTTCTGTTGAGCATTGTTCGGTAAATAAATTTTGGGGGTGCCCCCTATGAACCGAGCAAAAAATTGACGGTGAAGGGAAAACATCCGGGTTCAAAAACCCAAAATTAAAACCGGTTTTTGGGGGAAGGGTTATGGTGCCGCTTTTTAAAAACCATGAAGGGTTTTTTGTTGGCCGATTTTGGGGAACCTGGTGTCAGCATCAATGGCCCATTATAAAGACTTTTAACAAGCTGCAAACCACCCAAGGGCTAAAAAACCGGGCCCAAGCTTTCTAAAGGTGTGATTCTTCTCCACGAAAACCTCATCCGCACGCCCAAAATCTGTGCGGAAACATTGGCAAAAAAAAAGGGTTGGGAAGTTCTTCATCCCCCCTTGGCCCCAATTTGCCCCCGTGTGTTTTCCCATTTTTGGCCCTTTGGGAAAAAACCCTTTTAAAGGGCGGGGGATTAACAACGACCAACGTGAAATAGGGTCCACGGTTTGACCCCCCTTTTTGGGTTGGTTTCCTTAAAAAACAGTGGGTTTGCGTTAAATGCATACGGATTTTTTCTGATAAACCCCGGGATTCTTATTCATTTTGGGGTTTGCTTTGTTTAATTCCTTTTAAACCCAATTTGCGTATGATATTTTTAAAAAAATCCACAAGCCCCGTTTTCATTTGAACACGCCCCCAAAAGTACCAGGTGTTAGAATTGGTGGAGAAAAAACGTACGAAATACACTAGTAAATTAAATAAAAAATTTTGGGCCAAGGGTTGTAATGATACATAAATAATATAATACATAAATTGTAATGAAAATAAATAATATAATGGCACATGGGGTTTGTAATGATACATAAATAATATAATCCCCAAAAGTTGTAATGATACATAAATAATATAATGGCCCCGGAGTTGTAATGATACATAAATAATATAATGGCCCCGGAGATTGTAATGATGCATAAAATAATAAAATTAAGGAGTTGTAATGATCATAAAAAATAAATGGCACATGGAGATTGTAATGATACAAAATAATATAAGGGACATGGGTTGTAATGAAAATAAATAATAAAATTAACATAAATTTAATGATACAAAAAATAATAAAATTGGCACGGAGATTGTAATGATACATAAATCTTAAAAGGGCCCCGGGATTGTAATGATACATAAATAATATAATGGCACACAGGGTTGTAATGATACATAAATCTTAAAAGGGCACAGGAATTGTAATGATCATAAATAATAAAAGGGAAATTGTAATGATACAAAAAAATAATATAATGGCACACGGAGATTGTAATGATACATAAATAATTTTTTGGAAAGGAATTGTAATGATCATAAATAATATAATGGCACACAAAATTGGGAATGATACATAAATAATATAATGGCACACGGGTTGTAATGATACAAAATAATAAAATTTTTAACAGGGGATTTAATGAAAATAAATAATAAAATTGTCAAGGGGTTAAATTGATCATAAATAAAAATGGCCACGGAGATTGTATTGATACATAAAAAATTAAAATTGGCCCCGGGATTGTAATGATACATAAATAATATAAATGGCACACAGGGTTGTAATTTTCATAAATAATATAATGGCACAGGGAAGTTGAATGATACATAAATAATATAATGGCACACAGAGATTGTAATGATCATAAATAATATAATGGCAAAATAGATTGTAATGATACATAAATAATATAAGGGCCAATGGAGATTGTAATGATCATAAAAAATAAATGGCACACGGAGATTGTAATGTCCTAAATTTTTGGGCACATGGAATTTTTGGTCATTAAAAATTTTAACATAAATTGTAATGAAAATAAATCTTATAATGGCACATGGAGATTGAAATTGATAAAATAAATAATAAAATTACATGGAATTGTAATGATAAAAAAATAATAAAATTGGAAATGGAATTTAATGATCAAAAAATAATATAATGGCACAGGAAGTTTTAAAAAGAATTTCGAAATGTCTCAGATCATATTTTTAAAATTTTTTGTCCCACACCCCCACTTTCCCGACATAAATTTTTTGTAACGCCCCGCCCTATTATAACTTTTTTAAAACCCCCCTCCCCCAACATATACATACATGCTCTTTTACACTTTGAATAGAAATATATATATTTTCTGCCCAACATGGTGAGAAAAGGAGTTGTTTGCAAAAAGAGGAAAAAAAGGAAGCAAAGAATATGACCCAAAAAAATTAAAACAGTGTACAGGTATTAAAAATTTCCCGAAAAAACAAATAGCCCAAACACTGGATTCAAAAACACTTACCCTCATTTCTTACGACACTCATCCCTAGCCTCCCCAATACGAGCGTCCTTACGAACACAACTAACGGCCATTCAAAAAATGGCTTTCCCTGGGGAGTTTCTTTCTCAAACCCTTCTTATAACTAGACAAGTTTTAATTTTATACTGGGGGTACAGACAATGGGGTGCCGATTCTTAAAAAAGGGCAGTGCCAAAAAAAAATTTTCCAACCCCTGTTTTTTAAAGGGTCAAAACCCTCATACAGAAAAATCTGCAGAAGACTGGAAGACCAAACACTGGATATGATTAGGGAAAAGACCCCCCTCAAAGACCTAAGAAAAAACAGCCCCGTTTTCTTTTGGGAACATCCTGAAGTCCGGGTGTTGACGGTTGGTCCCCCAAAACGTGCGGAAATGCACTGGTAAATTTAAAAATTTGGGTTGGGAGTTGTATTGATGAAAAATTTTTTTTGGCAAGATTGTAATGATACATAAATTTATAATAAAAAGGGTTGTAATGATACAAAAAATTTATAATGGCACATAAATTGTAATTTTCAAAAAATAATAAAAATGGCACAGGGAAAATTGTAATGATACAAAAATTAATAAATGGCAAAAGGGTTGTAATGATACATAAATTTAAAATTTTTTGGAATTGTTTATACATAAATTTATAATGGCACACGGTTGAAATTTATACTAAATAATATAATGGCCACGGGTTTGTAATGATACAAAAATAATATTTTTTTAAGGGAGGGGGAATGATCCCAAAATAATAAAAGGGCCGGGAATTGTATTGATACATAAATAATAAAATTGGCACACAGGATTGAATGATACATAAAAAAAGGGCCCAAAAATTTTTTGCCCCCATAAAAATATTTTATATTAAATAAATTTAAAAATAAATAATAATTTAATAACTTTTTGGGCAAAAATTGTAATGATACATAAATAATAAAATTGGCACAGGGGTTGTAATGATACATAAATAATATAAGGGCCAAGGGGAATTGTAATGATACATAAATTTTTTTTTTCCCCAAAAATTTAATTATCATAAATAATATAATGGGGGAGGTTTGTTTTTTGGAAGGGTTGTAATGCATAAATCTTAAAAGGGACATGGAATTTAATGATACAAAAAATCTTAAAATTAACAGGAAGCTTTAAAAAATTTCGAGAATGTACCTGGATCAAAAGTTTCCCCAAAATTTTTTTTGTCCCATCCACTTTGCACGACATAAATTTTGTAACGCCCCGTCCTATTTAACATTTTGTCAACGCCCCCCTCCCCATATACATACTCTCTATTTCCCTTTGACATTAAAATATATATATTTTCTGTCATACTTTGGTGAAAAAGGGGTTGTTTCAAGAAACCCAGAGGAAAAAACGGAAAAGAAAATAGTCAACAAATTAAACAGTGTACAGGTATTAAATTTCCAAAAAAAAACAAATAGACAAACACTGGATTCAAAACACTTCCCCTCTTTTTCTTGACACTCATCGCCTACCCTACAATACCGCCCTTGAACAAAAACTTCTTGAGCCTTCTAAAAAATGGCTTTACTGGGAAAGTGTCTTTCTAAAACCTTCGTTATAACTAGACACAGAATAGTATGTGTATCTGGGGTTGCAGACAATAAGGGTGCCGATGTCTTAGCTAAGGAGGGCAGTCCCAAAAGAAAATTTCCAATCCCTGTCTTTTAAAGGGGTCAAAATCCCCCTTACAAAAAAAATCTGCAGAAGACGGAAAAAAACATTTGGATATGATTTGGGTTTCCCTAAAAAAGACCTAAGCAAAACAGCCCAGGTCGTTATATTTCGACTACGCACTGGACACTGAAAACTCAACAAAACACTTATATGGTCTGGGAAAAAATTAAACATCTCTTTTATGCCAGCAGGCGGAACAGACACCAGAGAAACAAAAACTTCCCTCCCTTGTGAGCTGAGAAGCAACATGTGGCCCCACCCAGTCGACCTGAAAACTGGCAGAAACCTGACAGACCTAAACTGATTCCCCAAATTTGTGGCCCACAGTAAATTAAGCGCATGACCAGAGATCGCTGATGAAGAAGAAGAAGATATCGACCAAAACCCACGAATTTGAAAACCGATTTCGGAGTTAAAAAAAATATCAGGGCTTTTTTGTGCATTTGTGCCATTCGCGGTAGACGTAAATTTTATTCCTGTTTCAAATGGAACATTGTGAAATGTTTTTAAATTTTCTTTATCAATTGGTTTAAAAAAATTCTTCCGTTTTAAAAAGGGAATAAAATCCTTTTTTCCTTTTTCTCTCTCAAGGGTTCACTTTTTGAAGTTTTGTGCGTGTGAACAACACGAATAACCAAACATAAAATCACAAAAAAAGAACAAAAATTTAAACGTGTTTTTTTGGGAAAAAAAGTTTTTGGCGTGTTGTTAAAAAACAACATCAATGGGGAATCTTTTTGGTGCTTGGTTCTGAAAGGCAAAGCCCGGATGTCCCTTTTAAATTTTTTAAAATTGCCCTAATAAATGTGTTTGATTCTCAAAATATTTTTTATATTTTTAAAAAAAAAAATTAATATACCTATTTCTTTTTTATTTTTTTACTTTAAAACCCAGGCAAGCGTTTGTTGATCTACCTGAAGTCGATGATGTGATCGAAGCTGTGGCTCCTTGCTTTTTCTTTTTTTTTAAAATAAGTGCATTAAACCAAATGGAAATATTTTTCAAAATTTTGGGCCCGCCTGCTAAAAAGGTTGACCCCCTGGGAAAAAGTGAAAACCAATGTATCGAAATAACAAAAAACCAATAAAAAAAAATTTTAATTCTTTTTTTTTGTCGTCCTCTGCTACCGGGTTGTTGAAAAATTTGTGGGGGTTTTTTTGTTTTGTCTTGCGCTGTTCAGTTGGCTTTTGTGATTGCTATTTATGCTTTTTTAACAGGATTCTGCTATGCCATCTAACCATCTTTTTCGTTGTCTTCCTACCGCCTTCTTTCCTGATGTTCTATTGTAGAAGACTCTGTATATAAGGGAATTTGGATATTCTTTTAAAAAATTATTAATATTTTTTTCTTTGTTTTTTAAATTAAAAGGTTTGTTAAACCCGGGGGTTTTTTCCTGATTTTTTTTTAAACTGGTTTTGGGGAAAAGAGTCTTTTTTTTAAAAAACAAATTTGACATGGCCTAACGAGATAACTTTTTTTTAGCTATGCGATTAATAAAATTTTCCCTTTGACAATTAAACCCCTTTGTTTCCTTTCTCTAAAATTTTGGCCCCTTCCGGGCCCTGCTTAAAAAAATTGTCTCCCAAAACCCTGAACAAAAAAAAACAGCAGTTTCCCAGTTTCCATGGTTGGATAAAACCAACTTTTTTGGTTTTAAAGGTTAAAGGAAAGCAAGGAAAAAACTTTGTTCCCAAAGGCATTTGTTTCTGGGCTTTTGTTTAAAAATACGTTAAATACCCAAGAGGGTTGGGCTGTTTAAAAACTCATTTTTAAAATTTTTTTTAAAATTAAATTTTTTTAAACTGTTTTTCGATTCTAGAATATAAAACTAACATAAAAAAAACATATTTGTAAAACCGATTTTTTAAAAAAGAAAATATGTCATTTCGTGAGTTCTGAATAGGAGGGTGCAAATTGTTTTTTGATTTCGCTGATTATCCTCTCATACGATGCTGCCTGGTCCCCATTTCTCTTTATCCAAACACAACCCTTACTAAAAGGTAGGGGCCTATGGTAGCTACAGTAGTAAATAAAAAGCATCGCATAAATTGGATGTGCTGGCCTCCCTTGGGCGCTAACGGGGCCCCCCCAAATCTCAAAAAACTGGATAATAAAAACCCAAAAATTGGTTTAAAAAAAAATTCAATATCGGAGCGTTCGAAGAAAAAAAAACAAAAATTTTAAGGATGACATTTGTTCCATTATTAAATTCACATTCCCGGTCATGTCAATATCATACATCAAAATGGGAGTTTAGGTAAATTCATTCAAAAAACTGGGCATTCCGTAAACCCCAAAATACATCAAACAAATGAACCCGTCCCCCATGAAGGGAACGCTTACAAAAGGAAAAAAGCTATGGGGAACTCGTGATTTAAAAAGTTACGGTAAGGGGTAATTGGTAGTGTTATCTTTGTCGTCCTTGTTGCTTTGTTTACTACTTGTGTGGTTTATGAGCTCTTAATTTATTTTTGGGTTTTGTTAGTTTGGGTTTTTAAAAATTTTTTGATTTTCGCACCTAAAATTTACTGGTCTTTTAAGCGACTTAGTTAAGATGTTTTAATCTGAATTTTAAACCCCTGATTGTGGTTCGAGTCCCCCACTGAAAAAAAAAAAGCTAGGGTTGGGTTTTTTGAGGTGGAATTAGGGAGGGGGTTAAACCTCCGGGGGGGTTGGGGGGTTTTTTTTTTTGGTGGTGGTGAGGGGGTTTTTAATGATGGTGGTGGTTTTCAAGGGTGGGTTTCGTTTTTTTGGGGCTTTTTTTGGGCTTTTTTTAAATTGTAGAACGGTTGTTTTGTGAATTCTTTTTAATAATTGTTTTGGAGGTCGTTCGGCATTCACCCCGACTAATTGAAGGTTAAAAGTTCAAATCCCCATTAGTTTCATTGGAACTTTTTTCTCGAGTTAGGTTGATGTTGGATGAGATTAAATTTAGGGTTTGGGGAGAGGTTATTTGGTGGTAGGGTGGGGGGGGATTGTCTTTTTTCGCCTCTTTTTCTTCCCATTTTTTTCAAAAAAATTCTTTTAATCCCCCTTTTTTTAAATTATTTTTTTACCAAATTTAATTTTCTTAATTTTTTCATTTAAAAGGAATTCCCAAAATTCGTTAGTTATTTATTTTTAAATTTAAATTTAAATTGTTCTTTTGTTGGTTTTAGGGGGTTTGTTTTTGTTTTTTTGGGCTTGTTTTTCTTTTTTTTGGCAAGTTATTTGGTTGTATGGTTAGTGTTAGGTGTAGTCGGGAATTGGACATTATATAACCCCCGGGGACTTCTCTGTACTGCCCCAGGGGCCCAAACCCCCAAGATGGGGTTTTACTGCGGTTGTAATTTGGGGTGGCAGGGGTTTACGCAAAATTCCCCCCTTACCCAGGGGTGGAAATAACGTAGTGCCGGATATTTCGACCAGATGGGCGACCAGATGGGGCGATCAGAGGGGGGCGACCAGATCGGAAGCAGGCTGGTGATTGGACAACCCAAATTTTCCCGGATAGGGTGTTTATAAAAGGGGGAAACCCGGTCGGCACACGGGAGTTTGCTAGGTGTGATATATCAAAGTGCCAACGTCAACAAATCAGCCCCAAAAGTGCCCCGATCTCCCCCTCGGTATGTCCATCAGCGTGTGGCGACTAACGACACCGGTTCTTTGTTGGTTTATTTCTTCTGTGTCTGCCGGCAAGCGTTCTTGTCGAGCTACCCCCACCAAACTTTGAGTTCTTCCCATTCTGGTTAGTGTTGTAGATTCACCGCTATTACGTGAATCATGCCCGACCCTCTCTCCCTTAAAATTTATAATACCCAGCCTGGTCCATTGCTCCCCTTTTTGTAGCCATACCTGCAACCCCTATCCGAAATGTTCATTCCCCTTACCCTGCATGCCCTGGCACAAAAATAAAACTGATCTTTGTCAGCTTAAACCTCCCCAGCGACTCCATCCAATGTCCCCTACCCCCATGCTTTTTCCCAATTTTCCCTGAGCATACTCATTGGTACTGGGGAAAACATGCATGGATGAAAGTCTGTGATTCCCAAATCAGCGCATTGGTAACCCCCATGATTTCCATAGTGAGACTGCCCCGTTGTCAGGGCAAAACCCCACTGTCTTCCTTCACAACATCCCCCCCGACCTGAGCAGTGAAAGCCGACGAGCTCCTCACATGTCGAATCACCAAAATCATCCGTATAAATGATTACATCATGCTCAAAATGTGTTCTCGAATATCAATCCCCTGAACGGGTTCCTCCACGACAAGTGGTTTCCCTTTTTCTGTTTTTTCTTTATCAAGTTTGATACATACAGAAAAAGATGTATCGATTCCTGTTGGCCTGGTTAAATTTTTTCCCCGGGATCAAATGTTTGGGGGTGTCCCTTTTTGGTAAAAAAACCTACCCAAAAAAATTTCCCCCTTTTTTAAACCCTTTTTTTTTTTTCCTTTTTATTTCCATTGCAAAGAGTGTTGTTTCCATTGTCAAAAAATATCTCTGAAACTCATCAGTATTCTTATTCCGAAAGGGGATAGTCAAAAAAATACCCTTATCGCCATACGACGTGTCTTTAGTGCCCCCCAATTTAATGCGCATTCCCCTCGTTCTGTATTCTTTCCAGTCGTTCTATCTGACTATGACTGAAAGTCAGGATCGCCAGCGCATACCCCAAAAACCAAAGGACCAAAACCCTGGTAAAAAAGACAAAGATGGCGTTTCCTCACAATCCACCGCAGCCATCACTCTCATCGCCGTCAAGCCTTTCCTCGCCTTCATTATCATGGGTTTTGTTAAAAACTAGACTACGATAAAAAACGCAACCCCAGGTATTTCATAGACGGGGAAAATCGCTCCACCACCCCCTGAACACAAAACCACAGATGGTTTTGGGGTTTTTTGTTGTGCGGTTGTTTAAAGAGAACCATGTCACCGCTGTTTTTGTGGGGTTGACCAATGCTCCTGCTTCATCACCCCAAATCTACCTATGCGGTCGAATTCGGGCTGAAGCTCCCCCAAAAGCTATTCCCCTACCCTTGCCCTGACGATACCCCAACACATCATCACCCTTGCCCTTTTCCCCTTCCCTTACCCCGTCTGCTCTTCTGTGTTTCCCTCCAGTATAGGCATTGAACAACACCGGAGATAATGGTGACCCTTGTGGTAAGCCAGGATGGTTATTGTTGGTGATGCCCCCGTCCACTTTTAAAACCTAATTTTCATGGAAAAAAGGCCGCAAGATCAATTGAGGAGGAAGGGGGTTTTTAAGGTTAAATCCCCTTTTACCTTTAAAAAAATGAAAGGGAAGGCATCTTGGTTTGGGCGATTTTTGGGGGAAAATAAAGTTGTGACGGCTCTTTGTTTCTTTCTTTGGGGATTATAAAGGGGTGGGGGGAAAGGGAACCAACCTCTCTATTTGGGCGGATTTTTTCCCTAAAAATTTTTTTCCCCAAAAACAAATCACGGGGGGGGGGGGGAACATATTAAAATAAGTTAACAAGTGCTAGATAAAATAAGGCTGAGTTTATTACGTTTGATATATCCAAAATGCCAACCTTTTTTGATATTTGTTCTTTCCAACTGGATATAACGTGTCGGGGCTATTATCAACACGTGGCAATATAATTTTTTCCAAAATTTCGCAAAAGCATGTCTTTGGCTATACAAAACAACCCCTTTTAAAAACCCCTTTTTGGTTCAAACCCCTTTTTTAAAATTTTTATTCTAATGTCTTCTTTTGGTTTTAAAAATTTCTATTTAAACATCCTCCTTGATTTGTTTTTCAGAGAATTTGTTACCCGGGATCGGGTTTAAGGGTTTTTGGGGGAGTTAGGGGGATTAGGGGTCCCTTTGGTTTAAAGGCTGGGTTGGCGATCCCTCGGATATGGGACCCAAACAAGCCTGCCCCCATCTGGTCACCCCATCTGATCGGGGTTCCAAAAACGGTTTGTAAATATCCGGTCAATTTATTTCCCTACCTCTGAAATCAAGGGCCGTAATTTTGCGTATGGCCTCTGCTACCCTAATTTCAACCCAGTGAACCCCTTTTTGAAAGTTTGTACCACTGAGCAGTACAGAGAACGTCCTCGTCCGTTAGTGTAGTACTTTTTCCAATTCTGACTAAACCCAACACTAACCCTTCAACCCAAAAAACGCCAAAACAAATGAAAAAAAAAGAGAACTCATAAAAAAATGGGTATCATTCTTAATTTGTGGTTTTGGGGAAATAAACCAACAAAACAAAAAACTAATTAATTAACAAATAAAAAAACTAACAAATTAGTGAACTTCCTATACAATAAAGAATTACAACCAAAAAACTTTGAAAAATACAAAAAAAAAAACATTACTAAACAAATAGCGGTATCAAAAAAGAACCTGCGAAAAAGGTAAAAAAAAGTAGGCGAAAAAAGACCCAATACCACCCTACCCCCAAAAAACTCTACTCCAAGCCCCAAAAATTTTAAACTCCCTCCCCATCAACCTAACTCGAAAAAAATGTTTCCCTGAAACTTCTGCGAATTTGTTTTGACCTTCTCGTCGAGGGAAAAAGTCAGTGAATGCATGAACGACCTCGCCAGCAATTTTTAAAAAAAATTTAAAAAAAACAACTTGGCCTATGCTGACGGGTTTAAAAAAAAAACAAATGAAAAAAGTATCATCACTACGAAATCCTCCATTCGAAAACCACCCAAACCTATTAAAAACCCCCCGCCACCCTAATCACGAAAAACCACCACCACCACCAACCCAACACCACCACCACCCCACCACCCCCCCACCACCACCTGCCCCCCACCCCACCACCACCCCCACCACCACCCCGCCCCCACCACCACCACCACCACCACCACCACCACCACCACCCCACCACCACCCCCACCACCACCACCCCCCACCACCACCACCCCACCACCACCGCCCACCACCCCCCCACCACCACCCACCACCACCACCACCACCACCACCACCACCACCACCACCCCACCACCACCACCACCACCACCACCACCACCACCACCTGGGCCCCCTGGGCCCGGGCCCCAAACCCAGCCTCCTAACCCTAACCCCAACCTAACCCCTAACCCTAACCCTAACCCCAGGGCCCAGCCCAAAATTAACCTACCCCCCCTTTCCCCCGGCCCAGCCTGGCCTGGCCTGGCCTGGCCTGGCCTGGCCTGGCCCCGGCCTTTTTGGGCCCGGCCTGGCCTGGGCCCGGCCTGGCCTGGCCTGGCCTGGCCTGGCCTGGCCCGGCCTGGCCTGGCCTGGCCTGGCCTGGCCTGGCCTGGGGCCTGGCCTGGCCTGGCCTGGCCCCGGCCTGGCCCGGCCTGGCCTGGGCCCGGCCTGGCCTGGCCTGGCCTGGCCTGGCCTGGCCTGGCCTGGCCTGGCCTGGCCTGGCCTGGGCCCGGCCTGGCCTGGCCTGGCCTGGCCTGGCCTGGCCTGGGGCCCGGCCTGGCCTGGCCTGGCCTGGCCTGGCCTGGCCTGGCCTGGCCTGGCCTGGCTGTTTCCCCCCTTCCCCCTTCCCCCTTCCCCTTCCGGGCCCGGCCTGGCCTGGCCTGGCCTGGCCTGGCCTGGCCTGGCCTGGCCTGGCCCCTGGCCTGGCCTGGCCTGGCCTGGCCTGGCCTGGCCCAAGGCCCCTCCGGGCCCGGCCGGCCGGGCCCGGCCCCCGGCCTGGCCTGGCCTGGCCTGGCCTGGCCTGGGCCCGGCCCGGCCTGGCCTGGCCCGGCCTGGCCTGGCCCGGCCCCCTTTGGCCCGGGGCCCCGGGCCCGGCCTGGGCCCGGGCCCGGCCCCCTTCCCCCTTCTTCCAAGGGCCCGGCCTGGCCTGGCCCGGGGCCCGGCCTGGCCTGGCCTGGCCTGGCCTGGCCTGGCCTGGCCTGGCCCGGCCTGGCCTGGCCTGGCCTGGCCTGGCCTGGCCTGGCCTGGCCTGGCCTGGCCTGGCCTGGCCTGGCCTGGCCTGGCCTGGCCTGGCCTGGCCCCCTTCCGGGCCCGGCCTGGCCTGGCCTGGCCTGGCCTGGCCTGGCCTGGCCTGGCCTGGCCTGGCCTGGCCTGGCCTGGGGTTTTTCCGGCCGGCCGGCCTTTTATTTTTCAGCCTTTTTTTTTTGGGCCCGGGCCCGGCCTGGCCTGGCCTGGCCTGGCCTGGCCCCGGCCTGGCCTGGCCTGGCCTGGCCTGGCCTGGCCTGGCCTGGCCTGGCCGGGCCCGGGCCCGGCCTGGCCTGGCCCGGCCTGGCCTGGCCTCCTGGCCTGGGCCCCCTGGCCTGGCCCTGGGCCCGGGCCCCCCCCTTCTTCTTTGGGCCCGGCCTGGCCCTGGGCCCGGCCCTGGCTTCCCCCTTCCCCCTTCCCCCTTTCTTCCCTGGCCTGGCCTGGCCTGGCCTGGCCCCCTTCCCTTTTTTCCTTTTAACCCGCCCCGGCCTGGCCGGCCCTTTTGGGCCCGGCCTGGCCTGGCCTGGCCTGGCCTGGCCTGGCCTGGCCTGGCCTGGCCCGGCCTTTGGGCCCGGCCCGGCCTGGCCTGGCCTGGCCTGGCCTGGCCCGGCCTGGCCTGGCCTGGCCCGGCCTGGCCTGGCCTGGGCCCGGGCCCGGGCCCGGGCCCAGCCTGGCTTCCCCCCTGGGCCCTGGGCCGGGCCCGGCCCGGCCCCGGGCCCGGGCCCGGGTTTGGGCCCGGCCTGGCCTGGCCTGGCCTGGCCTGGCCCCGGCCCCGGGCCCCGGGCCGGGCCGGCCAGTTTTTTTGGGGACCCGGCCTGGCCCCGGCCTGGCCTGGCCTGGCCTGGCCTGGCCTGGCCTGGCCTGGCCCTGGCCTGGCCTGGCCTGGCCTGGCCCGGCCTGGGCCCGGCCTGGCCTGGCCTGGCCTGGCCTGGCCTGGCCTGGCCTGGCCTGGCCTGGCCTGGCCTGGCCTGGCCTGGCCCCTGGCCTGGCCTGGCCTGGCCTGGGCCTGGCCTGGCCTGGCCCCTGGCCTGGCCCGGCCTGGCCTGGCCTGGCCTTCCCCCTTCCCCCGGGCCCGGCCTGGCCCCTGGCCCCCGGGCCCCCTTTTGGCCCCCTTCCGGCCTGGCCTGGCCTGGCCCGGCCTGGCCTGGCCTGGCCTGGCCTGGCCCGGCCTGGCCCCGGCCCCCCTGGCCTGGCCTGGCCTGGCCTGGCCTGGCCCGGCCTGGCCCGGCCTGGCCTGGCCTGGCCTGGCCTGGCCCCGGCCCTGGCCTGGCCTGGCCTGGCCCGGCCTGGCCTGGCCTGGCCCGGCCTGGCCTGGCCTGGCCCGGCCCGGCCTGGCCTGGCTGGCCTGGCCTGGCCTGGGCCCCCCCGGCCCCGGCCTGGGCCTGGCCCGGCTGGGCCTGGCCCGGCCTGGCCTGGCCTGGCCTGGCCTGGCCTGGCCTGGCCTGGCCTGGCCTGGCCTGGCCTGGCCTGGCCTGGCCTGGCCTGGCCCGGCCCGGCCCCGCCTGGCCTGGCCCGGGCCCGGGCCCGGCCTGGCCCCGGCCCCGGCCCCGGCCCCGGGCCCGGCCTGGCCCCGGCCCCGGCCTGGCCTGGCCTGGCCTGGCCTGGCCTGGCCTGGCCTGGCCTGGCCCCGGCCTGGCCCCGGCCTGGCCTGGCCTGGCCTGGCCTGGCCTGGCCTGGCCTGGCCTGGTGGCCTGGCCTGGCCTGGCCCGGCCTGGCCTGGCCTGGCCCGGGCCCGTTTGGGCCCGGCCCGGCCTGGCCCCGGCCTGGCCTGGCCTGGCCTGGCCCGGCCTGGCCTGGCCTGGCCTGGCCTGGCCTGGCCTGGCCTGGCCTGGCCTGGCCTGGCCTGGCCTGGCCTGGCCCGGCCCGGCCTGGCCTGGCCTGGCCTGGCCTGGCCCGGCCTGGCCTGGCCTTTGGGCCCGGCCTGGCCCGGCCTGGCCTGGCCTGGGGGCCCGGCCTGGCCCCGGCCTGGCCTGGCCGGCCCCGGCCTGGCCTGGCCTGGCCCCGGCCTGGCCTGGCCTGGCCTGGCCTGGCCCGGCCCCGGCCCCGGTGGCCTGGCCTGGCCCCGGCCCCCCCTCCTCCTGGGCCCGGCCTGGCCTCCCCGGGCCCGGGCCCGGGCCCGGGCCCGGGCCCCTGGCCCCGGGCCCGGCCCCGGCCTGGCCCCGGGCCCGGCCTGGGCCCGGGCCCGGCCTGGCCTGGCCTGGCCTGGCCTGGCCTGGCCCGGCCTGGCCTGGCCTGGCCTGGCCTGGCCCCGGCCTGGCCTGGCCTGGCCCGGCCTGGCCCGGCCTGGCCTGGGGCCCAGCCTGGGCCCGGCCCGGGTTCCCCGGCCTGGCCTGGCCTGGCCAGCCTGGCCCTGGCCCCGGCCTGGCCTGGCCTGGCCTGGCCTGGCCTGGCCTGGCCTGGGCCCGGCCTGGCCTGGCCTGGCCTGGCCTGGCCTGGCCTGGCCTGGCCCGGCCTGGCCTGGCCTGGCCTGGCCTGGCCTGGCCTGGCCTGGCCTGGCCTGGCCTGGGTGGCCTCCTTCCTTTTGGGCCCGGCCTGGCCTGGGCCCGGGCCCGGCCTGGCCTGGCCTGGCCTGGCCTGGCCTGGCCTGGCCTGGCCTGGCCCGGCCTGGCCTGGCCTGGCCTGGGCCCGGCCTGGCCTGGCCTGGCCTGGCCTGGCCTGGGCCCCCTTGGCCTGGCCGGCCCGGCCTGGCCTGGCCTGGCCCCGGCCCGGCCTGGCCTGGCCCGGCCTGGCCTGGCCCCGGCCTGGCCTTGGGCCCGGCCTGGCCTGGCCCGGCCTGGCCTGGCCCGGCCTGGCCCGGCCCGGCCTGGCCTGGCCTGGCCTGGCCTGGCCTGGCCTGGCCTGGCTGGGCCCGGCCTGGCCTGGCCCCGGCCTGGCCTTGGCCTGGCCCGGCCTGGCCTGGCCTGGCCTGGCCTCCCCCCTCCCCCGGGTTCCCCGGGCCCCTTCCTTTCCTTCCCCCCCTCCTCCCCTCCTCCTCCCCCCCCTCCTGGCCTGGCCTGGCCTGGCCTGGCCTGGCCTGGCCTGGCCTGGCCTGGCCCCGGCCTGGCCTGGTTTGGGGGGACCTTTTTCCTTGGTTTGGGCCCGGCCCGGCCTGGCCTGGCCTGGCCTGGCCCCGGGCCCCTTAACCTCCTTTTTCCCCCTTCCCCGGGCCCCCTGGGCCCCCCTCTTCTTCCTTCCTTCCCCTCCTCCTCCCTTTTGGGGCCCCCGGGCCCCGGGCCCCTGGGCCCGGGCCCGGCCCCCTGGCCCCGCCTGGGCCCCTGGGCCCCGGCCCCTGGGCCCCGCCTGGGCCCCCCCCTTTTCCCCGGGCCCGGGCCCGGCCCCACCTTTTTTCCTTGGGCCCGGCCTGGGCCCCCGGGGGCCGGTGGCCTTGGCCTGGCCTGGCCTGGCCTGGCCTGGCCCGGGCCCGGCCTGGCCCGGCCTGGCCTGGCCTGGCCTGGCCTGGCCTGGCCCCGGCCTGGCCCGGCCTGGCCCGGGCCCGGGTTGGCCTGGCCTGGCCTGGCCTGGCCTGGCCTGGCCCCGGCCTGGCCTGGCCTGGCCTGGCCCTGGTTTTGGGCCCGGCCTGGCCTGGCCTGGCCTGGGCCCGGCCTGGCCTGGCCTGGCCTGGCCCCGGCCTGGCCTGGCCCGGGCCCCCTTTCCTTCCGGCCCCGGGCCCGGCCTGGCCCCCTTTCCTTCCTTGGGCCCGGCCTGGCCTGGCCTGGCCTGGCCTGGCCTGGCCTGGCCTGGCCTGGCCTGGCCTGGCCCCGGCCTGGCCCCCGGGCCCGGCCTGGCCTGGCCTGGCCCGGCCTGGCCTGCCCGGGCCCCCTTTGGGCCGGCCCGGGCCCCTGGCCCCTGGCCCCCTTCCTTTCCTTTTCCTAGCCTGGGCCCTTTTGGGCCCAACCCGGCCTGGCCTGGCCTGGCCCGGCCCCGGCCCCGGCCTGGCCGGGTGGCCGGGCCCGGCCTGGCCTGGCCCGGCCGGGCCCCCTTCCTTCTTCCCCCTTGGGCCCCCTTCCCCCTTTCTTGGTTTTCCCCCCTTTCCCCTTCCCTTGGCCCCGGGCCTCCTGGCCTGGCCTGGCCTTCCTTCCCCCTGGCCCCCTGGGCCCGGCCCGGCCTGGCCTGGCCGGCCCGGCCTGGCCTGGCCTCCTTTTTTCCCCCTTCCTGGCCTGGGCCCGGGCCCGGCCCCCTTTTTCCCCCACGGGCCCGGCCTGGCCCCGGCCTGGCCTGGCCCAAAACCCCCTTGGGCCCCCTTTCCTTCCTTCCCCGGGCCCGGCCTGGCCCGGCCTGGCCAGCCCCGGGCCCGGCCTGGCCTGGCCTGGGGCCCGGCCTGGGCCCGGCCCCCCTTTCCTTGGGCCCGGCCTGGCCTGGGCCCGGCCTGGCCTGGCCCCCTGGCCGGGCCCGGCCTGGCCTGGCCTGGCCTGGCCCGGCCTGGCCTGGCCTGGCCTGGCCTGGCCTGGCCTGGCCTGGCCTGGCCTGGCCTGGCCTGGCCTGGCCTGGCCTGGCCCCGGGCCCGGGCCCCCCTCCCCCGGCCACCCCGGCCCCCCTTGGGCCTTTTTCCCGGGCCCTGGGCCCCCCTGGGCCCCCTTTGGGCCCGGGCCCCGGCCCCAACCCTGGGCCCGGCCTGGGCCCGGGCCCGGGCCCGGGCCCGGCCTGGGCCCGGCCTGGCCTGGCCTGGCCTTGGTTTTGGGCCCGGCCTGGCCTGGCCTGGCCTGGCCTGGCCTGGCCTGGCCTGGCCTGGCCTGGCCCCCCTTTGGGCCCGGGCCCGGCCCCCCTTTTTTTTTGGCCCCGGGCCCGGCCTGGCCCCCTGGCCTGGCCTGGGCCCCCTGGCCGGGCCCGGCCTGGCCTGGCCCCTGGCCGGCCTGGCCTGGCCTGGCCTGGCCTGGCCTGGCCGGCCTGGCCTGGCCTGGCCTGGCCTGGCCTGGCCTGGCCTGGCCTGGCCTGGGCCCGGCCTGGCCTGGCCTGGCCTGGCCTGGCCTGGCCCCGGCCTGGCCTGGGCCCGGCCTGGCCTGGCTTCTTCCCCCTTTCTTCCTGGCCCCGGGCCCCCTTCCCCCTTCTTCCCCCTAGCCCCTGGCCTGGCCTGGCCTGGCCTGGCCTGGCCTGGCCTGGCCTGGGCCCGGCCCCGGCCCGGCCTGGCCCGGCCTGGCCTGGCCCCGGCCTGGCCTGGCCCCGGCCTGGCCTGGCCTGGCCTGGCCTGGCCTGGCCTGGCCTGGCCTGGCCTGGCCTGGCCTGGCCTTCGGCCTGGCCTGGCCTGGCCTGGCCTGGCCTGGCCTGGCCTGGCCCGGCCCGGCCTTTCCCCCTTTCCCCCTTCCCCCTTGGGCCCGGCCCCCTTTTTCCCGGCCTGGCCTGGCCTGGCCTTCCTCCTCCCCCCTCCCCCCTCCTCCTCCTCCCCGGTGGCCTGGCCTGGCCTGGGCCTGGCCTGGCCTGGCCTGGCCTGGCCTGGCCTGGCCTGGCCTGGCCCGGCCCCGGCCCGGGTGGGGGCCGGCCGGGCCGGCCGGGGGGGCTTTAAAAAGGGGGGGGGAAACCCCCTTGGGCCCCCTCCTCCTCCGGCCCCCCCTGGGCCCCCTTCCCGGCCCGGGCCCGGGCCTTTAAACCCGCCTGGCCCTGCCCCCTTCCTTTTTTCCCCCTTCCTTTCCTGGGCCCCCTGGGCCGGGCCGGGCCGGCCGGCCGGCCTTTTGGCCTGGCCTGGTTTTGGGCCCGGCCCGGCCCGGCCTGGCCTGGCCTGGCCTGGCCTGGCCTGGCCTGGCCCCGGCCTTTGGGCCCGGCCTGGCCTGGCCTGGCCTGGCCTGGCCTGGCCTGGCCTGGCCTGGCCCCGGGCCCGGCCTGGCCTGGCCTGGCCTGGCCTTGGCCCCGGCCTGGCCTGGCCTGGCCTGGCCCGGCCTGGCCTGGCCTGGCCTGGCCTGGCCTGGCCTGGCCTGGCCTCCCCCTTTTTCCTTCCTGGGCCCGGCCTGGGCCCGGCCCTGGCCCCGGCCTGGCCTGGCCTGGCCTGGCCTGGCCTGGCCCCGGCCTGGCCCCGGCCTGGCCTGGCCTGGCCTGGCTGGCCTGGCCTGGCCTGGCCTGGCCCGGCCTGGCCTGGCCTGGCTGGCCTGGCCCCGGCCCGGCCTGGCCCGGCCTGGCCTGGCCTGGCCTGGCCTGGCCTGGCCTGGCCCCCTTTTGGGCCCGGCCTGGCCTGGCCTGGCCTGGCCAAAACCCGGCCCGGCCCCGGCCTGGCCTGGCCTGGCCTGGCCTGGCCTGGCCTGGCCCGGCCTGGCCCGGCCTGGCCTGGCCCCCGGGCCCCCTTCCTTTTCCTGGCCTGGCCTGGCCTGGCCTGGCCTGGCCTGGCCTGGCCTGGCCCCGGCCTGGCCTGGCCACGGGCCACCAAACCTGGCCTGGCCCGGGCCCCCCTTTTGGGCCACCCGGCCCCCTTTTTCCCGGGCCCGGCCTGGCCTCTTTCGGGGCCCGGCCTGGCCTGGCCTGGCCTGGCTGGCCTGGCCTGGCCTGGCCCGGCCCCCCTTCCCCCTTTGGGCCCGGCCTGGCCTGGCCTGGCCTGGCCTTTTCCCGCCTGGCCTGGCCTGGCCTGGCCTGGCCTGGCCTGGCCTGGCCCGGCCTGGCCTGGCCTGGCCTGGCCTGGCCTGGCCTGGCCCGGCCTGGCCTGGCCTGGCCTGGCCTGGCCTGGCCTGGCCTGGCCTGGCCTGGCCCCCCCGGCCTGGCCCCGGCCCGGCCTGGCCTGGCCTGGCCTGGCCTGGCCCGGCCTTCCCCCTTCCCCCTGGCCTGGCCTGGCCTGGCCTGGCCTGGCCTGGCTTTTTGGCCCCCGGCCTGGCCTGGCCTGGCCCTGGCCTGGCCTGGCCCCGGCCTGGCCTGGCCTGGCCTGGCCTGGCCTGGCCTGGCCTGGCCTGGCCCCCCTGGCCCCGGCCCGGCCCCGGGCCCGGGCCCCCTGGCCCCGGCCCGGGTTTTTCCCCTTTCCCCCCCCTCCTCCTGGCCCCGGCCCCCTCCTGGCCCCCCTGGCCCCGGGCCCGGGCCCGGGCCCGGCCTGGCCTTCCTTTTGGGCCCGGCCCCGGCCTGGCCTGGGCCCGGCCTGGCCTGGCCTGGCCTGGCCTGGCCTGGCCTGGCCTGGCCTGGCCTGGCCTGGCCTGGCCCGGCCTGGCCTGGCCTGGCCTGGCCTGGCCTGGCCTGGGCCCGGCCTGGCCTGGGCCCGGCCTGGCCTGGCCTGGCCTGGCCTGGCCTGGCCTGGCCCGGCCTGGGGGGCCCGGCCTGGCCTGGCCTGGCCTGGCCCGGCCTGGCCTGGCCTGGCCTGGCCTGGCCTGGCCTGGCCTGGCCTGGCCCGTGGGGCCCGGCCTGGCCTGGCCTGGCCTGGCCTGGCCTGGCCCGGCCTGGGCCCCCCTCCCCCCCTCCCCCTTCCTAACCCCCCCCCCCACCCCACCCCAGCCCTCCCAACCCCCCCAAACCCCCGCCCCCTCCCTAACCAACCCCAACCCCAACCCCAACCCAAAACCCCGGGGGGAACCCCCTTTCCCCAATTCCCCCTCCCAAAACCTAACCTAACCCTCGGGTTTTTTTTTTCAGGGGGGGACTCGAACCCGAAAAAAGGATTTACATATTCAGATTGCCGGGGAAACATCTTAACTTAAGTCGCTATAGAGACCGGGAAATTTTAGGTGCGAAAATCAAGAGCCCCCCAAAAAAACCCAAAAACAACAAACCAAACATGAAATTAAAAGCTCATTTAAAAAACACAAGTAGTAAACCCAAAACAACAAGGGGCGACAAAGATAACACTAAACCCTTCTCTTGGCCCCCCCCCTTTAACTTTATCTTGGGGTTCTAGCTTTCTTTTTTGTTTTTAAATTTTTTCAGAGACGTGCTTTGTTTGTTTTTTGATTGACGAGGACTTTTTCTTTGTTTTGATTTTGTTTATTGAAAATGACCCAGAAAGGGTTTTAATTTAAAGGAACAAATGTCTCCTCCCAAAAACTTTCGTTTTTTCCTTTTTTTTCAACGCTCCATATGCCCCTTGTTAAACCACTCTTTGTGATTTGTAGGTTATCCGAGCTTACGACCGATCCAAGTTATACCAGTTATGCGCCTTAAAGTAGGCCAGCACATCCAATTTATGCGATGCTTTTATTTATACTGTAGCTACCATAGGCCCCTACCTCAGTAAGGGATGTGCTGTGCTAGGATAAGAGAGGTGGCCGCACCAGGCAGCATCGAAAGGGGAGGTATAATCAGCGAAATCAAAATACAATTTGAACCATCCTATTCAGAACTCACGAAATTACATATTTTCTTTAAAATATCGAGAAAAAAATTTAAAAAAGGGTTTTTTTAAAAAACCCACCCTCTCGGATATTTAACGTATTTTTTAAGAGGCAATGCCTAGAAACACCGTTTGGCTTGTACTTAGTGATGGGTTTCTATATTCTTTTAGACATATCGAATTAAATATCATTGAAAAAGTACCAGTGTGAGAAAATTGTGGTGGTTCATCCAATTCTATGGAAGCTGAAGCTGCCAAGCTTATTTTCGTCAGATCAGTGAAAAGAGACAATTTGTTAATTGCCAGTTGTCTGTAATGGAATTCCAAAGCTTTTGTAGAGATAAATAAATTTTCAACTATGATATTCATATTGTCAAAGAGATTTTATTAATCATAGCAAAAAATAAGTTATCTCGTTAGCCTATGTCAATATTTGCTTGTTTTAAAAACATGGTAGTACTCTCATGCTCCACATCAAAAAGCATGAGATAGCTCAGAAAAGGGAAAGGAGGCACATATAATACAGGTGGATTTAACACATAAGAAAGCAAGTTGACACAGAACCTTGCTTGAATTACATTGAGAAACAAAAAATGAAGTGGTTTGGCCATAATAAGATGCATCCAAACTCACAGTATCAGAGTCTTCTCAACAGAACATCGGGAAAAAAGGCGGTAGGAAGACAACGAAAAAGATGGTTAGATGGCATAGCAGAATCCTGTTAAAGAGCATAAATAGCAATCACACAAAAACTGAACAGCGCAAAACAAAAACAAAAAAACCCCGACCTTTGAACAACCCGTAGAGGTGACGACAAAAAAAAAGAATTAAAAGTTTTCTATATTGGTTTCTGTTATTTCGATACATTGGGTATCACTCTTGCCCAGGGTGGTCAACCTTTTCAGCAGGCGGGCCAAATTTCCCGAAATAATATTTCCTGTCGGTCATGCACTTATTTTTTTAAAAAACAATTAAAGTAAACAAGCAAGGGGCTCAGCCTCGATCCCTCGTCGCTTCACGGGAGTTTAGATCGTTGTCAAACGCTTGCCTGGTTTAATGAAAAAAAATAACACAAGAAATAGGTATATTAACTTTTTGGGGAAAAATAAAACATATCTGAGAATCAAACACATTTATTAGACAATTTAATAATATTTAAAAGTGAGACATCTGACTTTGTTTTGCAGAACTAAAATGCATCAAACTGATCTCGATTGATGTTGTGCTACACACGCAACACTTTTTTCCCAAAAGAACATCAGTAATTCCTGTTCTCACTTGTGATTTGATATGGTTCATGTGACTAAAGCTGTTCCACACACAAGTGTTTCCAAATAGTGAAACCATTGAGAGAGCATGTTTGTAAAACGCAGGATTTTATCCTTGTTCAAATACGTTTGACAGAACTCTTCCAAACCAACTTGATGCTGTGTATCACAACACATTTCACAATGTTCCATTTGTAATTTTACAGGTAATAAATTCACGTCTACTGCGAATGCATTAAACACAAAAACGCACATATGATGTTTTGAACTCCTGAAATCGGTTTTCAAATTCGTGGTTTAGGTCAGATATCTTCTTCTTCTTCATCAGCGATCTCTGGTCATGCGTTTAATTTACTGTGGACCACAAACTGGACAGTCAGCTTCAGGTCTGTCAGGTTTCCCCAAAACTTAGTTTTCAGGTCG
>JADZMA010000439.1:0-35011 GCA_020796225.1 Arion vulgaris
GTTTTACCCAACATTATCCCAAAAGGCCAGAATCTTTTAAAAAGAGACTTGGATAGGGGAAGAAAAGAGAGACAAAAAAAAAGCACAGTAAAACCCCCAACTGACCGCTGAAAAGATGAAAGGAAAAATATATTATGGGAAAAAGTTTTTTATAGTTTTTTTCCCGGCACACAATTTTGATAATAAAGGAAAACGAAAAAAAAGATATGTTTTAAAAAATACATAAAAGTGATAAACAAAATTTTTAAAGCGGCCCCCAAAAACAGGAGTGAAAAATTAAAATAAAAAAAAGGGACGAAAAAACCAACGTAGTTTCAAAAAACAAAAAAAAAAATGAACAAAAAAAACATAAAACAAAAATAAAAAACAATAAACACTAGTAAATATATAACTTGAATACATCCAAATATCCCCCTAAGTTTTAAAAAGCGGGGGAAAAAGTTAAAGATAATGTTACTAAACATATCAAAATTAGTTTTATGTGTGGCTTTCTTCTTAGTTTTTCTCCCATGTTTTAAATTTTTGGGATGTTTTCGGTTTTTTGTTTTATTTTTTTTCATTCAGATTTTTTTGGGCCCTTTTTTTTCTTTTGGTTTTTCAACCCGCCCGAAATTTTTTACCCCTTTTTTTTTTTCGACCCGTTTTTTTTTGAAAGCCCTTTTTTTGCTTTTTTGCTGTCGTTTTTAAAAATTTTTTTTTCTGCCTTTAAATTTTTTGGTTTTCCCCTATTTGATATGGAATAACCCCGTTAGCATACTCTCGTCTCCAACGTTTCTTCATATGCAGTCAATGCATCGTTGAACTGAGAGCTGTTTAATTTGGGAAAAAAACCTTTTAACTTTAAATTAATCCCAAAACCACACCGAATAGCAAAACCCAAAAACTAATATTTGGGCTTGCCATCAAAAATAATGTAAATTTTTTTCACCAAATTGTCCAGGCACCCTACTCTTATTTCAATGTTTTACAGCGGTATCTTTTATGTATACACAATGGGGACATGGCCCTTGATTTTATTGGGGTATCTTTTTTGTATACAAATGGGGACACTGGCCTGATTTTATGTAGCTTTTCTTTTATGTCAATGGGCACACTGCGCCCTTGATTTTCTTCTTTTCCTTTTCCAACGCTACATATCGACCCCTAGTTAACCACTCTTTGTGTTTTTATGTGATCTGATCCCAAGAGCAATTGTATTGTGCCAGTTAACACCTCAAATAGGGCCCGCACATTCGATTTCTTGCCACTTTTTATTTATTAGGGGATCAGGCCCCCACCATAGTTGCTTCTTAGTTGCTGCCTTGTGGTTCCCGTGTTTTAAATTTTTTTTGAGGGCCCCAGCAACCCGGGTATGATTTTTTTTTCCATCTGTAATGTTATTGTTTGTCACATTCATTTTTTTTTAGCAAGTAAACCACCCTTTTTCATCTGTGGTTTGTGCTGAGAATGAAGACATTCGCCACTCTTAGGTATCAGTGACATTTATCCATTCTTCAGTTATCTGAATGGTATCAGATCTGATTGCTCATAAGGGAAACTTCATGTGTTTCATGCCAATCAAACTTTAATAATACTAGAGACTTTGATCATATTACTCTGATATCAGGGACCACTAGGAAGCTTTTCATCAATTCTTTCATCAATTCTTATGTACACATTGAGGTGGAAACAAATTCAGAAACTTGAGTTTGGAAGGACAACATCTAACTTCCAGACTAGAACAAGCCCTAAATTGTAACAGTTTTATATGTATATATATATACACAAGTTAAACGTTGATCCGTCAACTAGAATCTCAAAGATTGAGAAGAGCATACATCAGTTTTGACTATCACTTTTGTCTCTGGTTAATCGTAAACAATGATTTTAATATTGCCAAATACAATTATTTAGTTACTCAAAATTTCATTACATCCATTTATTGTCTATACATGTCTACTGATATCATGAAATAAATACAACAAATAATCAATCATTCTGTGATTGTCTTACAATGATTGTTATACTGATTTAATTATTGATTCCTCAAACAATTGTGCATCATACAACATTTAACTGGTTTCAGTTTTGGTTTGTTTCTCTTATGCTCTAATGAGAATGCAACACAAAGTCAGCTAAAATATTCTTGATGTCTGTCTTTACAGTCACAGAGGAAGTCTCACATTTCTAACCAAGATTACAGACAATTAGTGACTCTTTCTACTTTTCAAAGTAGAGCAATGCTACTCTGATACACTGGATACAAAACTAAAGGCAGTCCTAATGCCATGCTAAAGCCTAAGACCGTGCACAAGGTGGAATTCAGAAATAACAGAGGCGATGAAAACCACTATTTATGAAGTGCACACAAAAGCCTGTTCTAGATTTCTCTTCTCCTCCTGACGCCATGAGACCAAACAGTATTAGAGAACAGAAGAAGAAGAAGAAAGATACCAGTATATATTCTCAGATATTTAATGTCAGTTTGTACTTATAACATAACTGTATAGTGCAGAAACATGGTTGGTGTAAGTTTGTACTTATAACATAACTGTATAGTGCAGAAACATGGTTGGTGTAAGTTTGTACTTGTCATAACTGTATAGTGCAGAAACATAGGTTGGTTAAGTTTGTACTTATGACATAACTGTAGTGCAGAAACATGGACAATGAACAAACATTTGAAAGATAAAAATGAGGCTTTAGAGATGTAGAGATATGGTAATAGGAAAAAATCACCCATGTGTTACCGGGTCCCATAAAGCGAGAAAAGAATAGTAACACTGTGACCTACAAGGCATATCATAGTAGGCGACTAAGGTAGGGCCTAGGAAGCTACGTAGTAAATAAAAAGCAGCGCAGAAAACGGATGTGCTGGCTACCTGTAAGCGCATAACTGGCACAACGTACAATCGCTCTTAGGCTCAGATCACATACAAATCACAAAGTATTGTTTACCAGGTAGTCGTTATGGAGCATTCGAAGAATAAGAAGATATGAAAGAATGGGCAACATTTCATGGACATAACAGATCTTACAGCAAGGAATAGTTGAATTGTTACAGGTTAAGTAAGACATGATACTTGTCAGCAGATCTTACAGCAAGGAATAGTTAAATTGTTACAGGTTAAGTAGACATGATACTTGTCAGCGGATCTTACAGCAAGGAATAGTTGAATTGTTACAGGTTAAGTATCCTGGCGACCAGAGATTGCTGAAGAAGAAGAAGTTCAGTGAAGATGGCAGTAGATTTCCTCACTGTGTGCATGAGTATAAAAATGGTAGTAGATGTCCACACTGTGTGCAGACGAGCAAAGATGACAGTAGGTGTCCACACTGTGTGCAGACGAGCAAAGATGACAGTAGATGTCCACACTGTGTGCATGAGAGCAAAGATGACAGTAGATGTCCACACTGTGCAGACGAGCAAAGATGACAGTAGATGTCCACACTGTGCAGACGAGCAAAGATGACAGTAGATGTCCACACTGTGCAGACGAGCAAAGATGACAGTAGATGTCCACCTGGCAGACGAGCAAGATGACATGATGTCCACGTATGAGCAAGATGACAGTAGATGTCCACACTGTGCGCAGACGAGCAAAGATGACAGTAGATGTCCACACTGTGCAGACGAGCAAAGATGACAGTAGATGTCACACTGTCCAGACGACAAGATGACAGTAAGTCCACTGTGCGCAGACGAGCAAAGATGACAGATGTCCACACTGTGTGCATGAGAGCAAAGATGACAGTAGATGTCCACACTGTGTGCATGAGAGCAAAGGCTACTTGTTTTTACTTTCTGTAACTACGTACTTTAAAAAAAATGGCGCCACGCCCAACCTGGAGGCTCAGGAGACCACATTTAGTCCGATCTCTCTTCTTTGATCTGTCCAGCTTGGTAACTCTGTCAGGTTCCTGCCAACATTGTTCCTGGTTATTGCGGCACGCAAGCAAATCCCACCACCACCACCACCACCACCACAGGTAATATACTTGTAACTTCATGCTCGACCATCAAGGGTGATGATGACCACAATTTTCATCCAAGAGAATGTAGTTGCCTTATGTTTGTCTGTGTGTACGTAGATGACTAGTGAGCTCGATGCGGGCTTGAAATGTTCTTGTACAATGTGGGCAAGGAATACTTGCACTTGTGGAGGAAAGGGTGATTTGGTTTAAAGTGAGAAATAGATTCGTCGATCTCACTCTCTCGCCCTAATCCTTCTAGCGGATGACCAGGACGTTCTCGTTCCTGGCCGCGACGTGTTGCTTTATACACCATTTGTAACTTACATACAGTTGAAATCGTGAACTTTAATGTGACGGACAGATCAACACAGAACAACAATATTTAAGCATTGAGTTTTATTATATATATTTATTTGAAACACCAGTACTAAAGTTGACTGAATCTTGTAGATAGTATATACATAGTTTTCTTTATGAAACAAAATATTCATCTTAAATTTCAACATAGCGAGTTCATGAGTCACGCTACAGACTATGTACCACACAACTATCTATCGTGTGTCTCAAATGTATGTTACACTACTAACAACATCATCATTTCAACTTTAGAACATGGATTATACTATTCATGATAATTGAGCAACTTGTAATGTGATTCAATAGTTTGTGTGGTTTTGTATGTGTTATAGTGCACACAACAACGACGTCATTCTAGCTAGTCAGCAGATATCCGGTACGAGAGACACATCTGCTCACTTTTGATCAGCATAAGTAAAGTCACGATTTCGTCCCCTTGGTCAGAGAAGAACAAACATGGTTGCATGACATTACTGAATGTAGTTTATCTTTGACTGTTTTATCCTGTCTGTCCGTCTATATGTATATCTGTCTACCTGTCTGTATGTCTACTTACTGTTTATTTATTAACATACCGACCTAGAACTCTCTCTCTCTCTCTCTATATATATATATATATATATATATATATATATATACAATGGCACTCGTGGTCCTTGTGTTGGTGGGGCCAGACATTTTTTCCGGATAAATCATGGTTTTTGGTTGCTATATTTAATTTATAAAATAATAAATACACGTTATACATTATTTTGGTGGGCCAAACCTACTGGCTCTTAATGACGAGCCGCCACTGTAATATATATACAATTGACTGTTATATTCATCTCGTCCCGTTATACGTTACATTAGGCCTAAAAGATATTCATCCATACCGCTTTATCCTGCACAATTGGCTCTCGCTCAATCTCTTCTATGGAACTGAGTGCTTTTTCTCGCTACTGTCGAAAATTTAGTTTCAGTGTTCCTAGAGCATCCTTCCTTTCGTGAACATTTGCCTCCTTTAATGCCTGCTTTGTGACTATTTGATCATTTTTCTCAGAGTATACCCAACATATCTTCATCTTTCTTTCTTATAACAGTTGTTACTAGTGGTTGATCAGACATTTCTCTGATTAATCGCTTTGAATTTGTCCATTTCATGTTCATTATTTGTCATATATATTTACCATGCAAGATGCGAGATTTCCAAGTTTGGGTTATATGTCACAAACTGTTTGTTCACCTGTTACTGTCAGTGTGTCATGCCCTAGTGGCAACTCTATGTTACTGTCAGTGTTGTCATGCCCTAGTGGCAACTCTATGTTACTGTCAGTGTGTCATGTCCTAGTGGCAACTCTCATGTTACTGTCAGTGTGTGTCATGTCCTAGTGGCAACTCTCATGTTACTGTCAGTGTGTGTATGTCTAGTGGGTGCTGTCCTAGTGGCAACTCTCATGTTACTCTTCTTCTTCGGACGTTCTATATCGACCACTTGTCAACCAATCTGTGTGATTTGTATGTGATCTAAGCCTGAGCAATTGTCACTGTGCTAGTTATCGCCTAAGTAAGGCCAGCACATCCGATTTCTGTGCTGCTTTTTTATTTAATGGGGTATCATCCTAGGGCCTACATCAGTCGCCTCTACGACATCCTTATGGGTTTGCAGTGGTACTATTCTGTGCTTCCTTCAAACTCAGACACCAGGGCCCCATCTCTCAAAATATTCACAAACGAACGGACGAGAAAAATGATGTCAGAAAAGGCGGCTTTGGAGACTCATGTCAAGATTTGACGAAATATCAACAAGTCATTTTGATATGCCGTGTCCTTTCTATAGTAACACAAATATGATGGCAAGGGGAGAAAGGCGGTCTATCAAAAAAATGTTAACATTTTATGTCTTGCCGTTTGTTGTCAGTACGTCATCCAACTAGCGTTCTAAGAGAACAATGATTGCCATGTAAACACTGCGTGGCAGTGAGCACTTCTCTGACAGAAATACCTGCATATAGACAGAGTAGGCACTTTATGAGACAAGTAAAGAAAAAAGATAACCCCCTTTAAAATAAACAAAAAAAAAATTGAAAAAGTATTACCGGAAAAATTCGGGGTTTATGGGGCTTTCTCCTAAAACAAAAAAAGAAGGGTTGAAGATTCTCAAAGGGAAAAATAATCGGTTTAGGGCACTTTGCAAAATACATCAAAAAAAGAGAAGGTGTTTGGGGATATTCTCGGGGGAAAAAAATCTTAGGTGGTGTCAACAAATACATCAGAAATAAGAAAAATGGTGAAGATTACTCGGAAGAAAAAACGGTTTTGGGCACTTTTTAACTACATCAAGAAATAGAGAAGGTGTTGTAGAAGTATTACTCAAGGAAGAAATAATCGGTGATGGTGCTACTTTGCACACATCCCAAAAAATAGAGAAGGTGTTGGTAGAAGTATTACTCAAGGGAAGAAATAATCGGTTGATGGTGGTGGTGCTACTATACAACTCATAAAATAGAGAAAGGTGTTGGTAAAAAGTATTCTCAAGGGAAAGAAATAATCGGTTGATGGTGGTAGATTTACTCTGAAGTCTTAAAATACCGAGGGCCCTTCATGACACAAATAGAAAGTAAACGTGATATTGACGTCGCGGCGTAGCGTTTAATAGTGACACAGATGAGCAGAATTAATAACAAAAAACGTAGTCTGAAACATAAACATCTTATTACCTGGTTTAGTATTGCATGAATATTGAATTTGTATTATGTAGTTTAGACAAATCAATTTAATCATATTAGTCATTGCAAGCAATTGAATATTATCACGACTTTTTTATTGCCATTATTATTTGTAATATATATATTGGGAGAGAAGGGGAGAGAGAGAGAGAGAGAAGAGAGAGAGAGAGAGAGCAGAGGAAGGCCAATGAGAAGATGGGCGCAAGATGCGATTAACGAAATGAAAATATATGAATCATATTGTAAGTTACTTGAATACATGTTCTGTGTATACTATAGTTTTAAGGAGCTGGCATGGGAGCCAATTTCTGTACCATGTTTTTATATATATATCGTTCTGTTTTCTTTACTTCAATAGTGTTTTCTTTACTTCAATAGTGTTTTCTTTACTTCAATAGTGTTTCTTTACTTCATAGTGTTTTCTTTACTTCAATAGTGTTTTCTTTACTTCAATAGTGTTTTCTTTACTTCAATAGTGTTTTCTTTACTTCAATAGTGTTTTCTTTACTTCAATAGTGTTTTCTTTACTTCAATAGTGTTTTCTTTACTTCAATAGTGTTTTCTTTACTTC
Organism: Arion vulgaris; assembly: GCA_020796225.1. Lineage (NCBI taxonomy): Eukaryota > Metazoa > Mollusca > Gastropoda > Stylommatophora > Arionidae > Arion > Arion vulgaris. Next base: position 7,591 of record JADZMA010000439.1, read on the forward strand.
AATAGTGTTTTGCCTCACACAGCGTCAAGATAACAAGATATTTATAGAACGGGATTTTGTGCGCTTGTAAATAGTGTCTTTCGTCGGCTATGTTATTCTGAGGTCCACCGTTTGCGTGGATGACCTTTTGTTTTTATCCATTGTATCGGAGTAACATTGTTCTTTGCGGCGAAACGCATAAAACAAAGTATATATTTAACAAAATACAGAAACAATAACAGTACACAGCAACGTTTCGACCAAAACGCATTCATCAAGCAAAGGATACAAGTGAAGTGAAGAATTGTGTACACTTTTCACATCTCGTTGATATGCACTGTCTGTTGGTAATCTGCTTATGTGACCGAACCATTTACTTTGTAGTTTCCTGATGAGTTCGTATTTATCTTATACCCACTTTTGCTGATATCATCATTTCTCTTCCGGTCTCTTCTTGATACTTCCAGCATTCTACGTAGACACTTCATTTCTGTCGTGACTAGTTTTCTTGTATAATTTGATGTCAAGGTTTAATACTGGTATATATATATCTATATATATCTTCAATGTTGTGCCCGTCTCTGTCATAATATGAATAGCTATTTACCTGACAACGCTTAATGTGTCAGTGCTTAGTTTTTCTCTATTTGTTTTCTTTTCGCCGCTAGGATTTCAGGTGTAGTCTAATATTACATATCTGACTTATTTTTGTGCGAAGGTTTGCTTTCTTTATCCTCAGTGTCCTTCGTCATTCAGGCAGTCTTACTCGACTTCCGGTGTACTTGTAATTTAGATCCTCAAGTAAAGGATCAGGGTCTTCCTGTAGTATAACCCTGTACGCTATGCGCACGGATAACTTTTGGTTCAAGCTGGCTTCGAGCTGGACTCAAACTCTGGAATTTCCCCTGCACATGGACACTAGTGTAGCGTAGTATCAGTGACTACGTCTGTAGTTATAGCTATATCTCCGCGTATCAGCTTATCAGCGACTACGTCTGTAGTTATAACTACGTCTTCATGTATCAGCTTATCAAACTATCCTACAGCGTTATACCTATTTAGTTTACCTGCTGACCAGAGACAAAGTCTACCAGAATGACCTACATTGTTCTGCCCCCAATCAATAATCATAAAGCCGTTCGGAACAAGTGAAATTTTCAGAAATCAGACCACTCATGTCACGTGACCGTTAAATTCCATTATTGTTAGATAGGGACAAGCTCATGTTCAACACAAGTTTATATTATGTGAGAAATTACATTTACCGCGCACTTATAACAATTGTGTCAAATCTCACTAAAGCTTACATGCGTTCTATCAAACATATACAAGTCAGCCTATAACAACTTTGCTGTCCGATTTCTCGACTGGGATCAACGGTTTGATGTTACCAGTGACCACTATTCAGTCATAGTTAGCTGTAGCTGTTAGTCAGAGTTAGCTGTAGCTGTTGTCAGAGTTAGCTGTAGCTGTTAGTCAGAGTTAGCTGTAGCTGTTAGTCAGAGTTAGCTGTAGCTGTTAGTCAGTTTAGCTGTAGCTGTTAGTCAAGAGTTAGCTGTAGCTGTTAGTCAGAGTTAGCCGTAGCTGTTAGTCAGAGTTAGCTGTAGCTGTTAGTCAGAGTTAGCTGTAGCTGTTAGTCAGAGACAACATTCTATCAGTATGTCCTATAAAGTCCTGTCTGCTAAGTTTACCTGTCGGCTAAACACAAACTCTATCAGAATGTCCTATAATGTCCTGTATGTTTAGTTGCCTGTTGTCCAATACACACTTATCAGACCGTCTTAGAATGTCTTAGAATGTTTAGTTTACCTGTTGTCCATATACACACTCTATCAGACCGTCGTAGAATGTCTTAGAATGTTTAGTTTACCTGTTGGCCAATGACATAGTCTATCTCGTACTGCCTGAAATGTGTCGTTGGATTGTCTAACCTCATTTAGTAAGCGACTTTTCGTAGCATCGAATGGGTTACGGTTTGATTCCGATTTTGCTAATACTTTCTTGATGGGCTGCTGCTGCTGCTGGTGCTGCTGGTGCTGCGGTTGCTGCAGCTGTCAATAAGAAAACCAAAAGGTAATAACCTGAGTTTGCGATCTAGAGCAAGTGTGTTTAAACATCACAAGATTTTAGTTTATTTATACAGCAAGCAGTAATAGTTGAAATAATGTAAAACTATTGTTAAGAAATTCATATGGTTCTTGCTGGAGCTACGGTATTGATTTGGTTATTGATGAGCAGAACAGAGCGCATGATGTTTCGAACAGACATTTAAGACAAAATTCTATTTCAGTGACGAGGATGAATGTGTATGCTGGGGGTTCCTGTAGATCTTTGATTATACATAACATGTATTCTTTCTAGTCAAAGGTCTCTACTCATATTAGGTTCTGTTTTAATCTGGTGTCGTATCTCTCTTGGTTTAATCTAGGTGTCCCTGTCTACTCTTGGTTTAATCTAGGTGTCCTGTCTCTTGGTTTAATCTAGTGTCTGTCTACTCTTGGTTTAATCTAGGTGTCCCTGTCTACTCTTGGTTTAATCTAGGTCCTGTCTACCTTGGTTAATCTGTGCCTGTCTACTCTTGGTTTAATCTAGGTGTCCTGTCTACTTGGTTTAATCTAGGTGTCTCTGTCTACTCTGGTTTAATCTAGGTGCCCTGTCTACTCTGGTTTAATCTAGTGCCCCTGTCTACTCTTGGTTTAATCTAGGTGTCCTGTCTACTCTTGGTTTAATCATTCCCTGTCTACTCTTGGTTTAATCTAGGTGTCTCTGTCTACTCTTGGTTTAATCTAGGTGTCCCTGTCTACTCTTGGTTTAATCTAGGTTTCCCTGTCTACTCTTGGTTTTTAGTCTGAGGTTACCCTGTCTACTCTTGGTTTAATCTAGGTTTCCTAGTCTACTCTTGGTTTAATCTACGTGCCCTGTCTACTCTTGGTTTAATCTAGGTGTCTCTGTCTACTCTTGGTTTAATCTAGGTGCCCCTGTCTACTCTTGGTTTAATCTAGGTGTCTCTGTCTACTCTTGGTTTAATCTAGGTGTCCCTGTCTACTCTTGGTTTAATCTAGGTTTCCCTGTCTACTCTTGGTACTTTTAATCCTAGGTGCCCTGTCTACTCTTGGTTTTAATCTAGGTGCCCTGTCTACTCTTGGTTTAATCTAGGTTTACCTGTCTACTCTTGGTTTAATCTAGGTGCCCTGTCTACTCTGGTTTAATCTAGGTGTCCGTGTCTACTCTTGGTTTAATCTAGGTGTCTTCTACTCTTGGTTTAATCTAGGTACCCTGTCTACTCTTGGTTTAATCTAGGTGCCCTGTCTACTCTTGGTTTTAATCTAGGTGTCGTGTCTACTCTTGGTTTAATCTAGGTGTCCCTGTCTACTCTTGGTTTAATCTAGGTGCCCCTGTCTACTCTTGGTTTAATCTAGGTGCCCTTGTCTACTCTTGGTTTAATCTAGGTGCCCCTGTCTACTCTTGGTAGCATATTTAGCAGCTACTCATTTGTGATGCTAGGTATAAATCTATCCAGGGGCCTGTATTTAATCAGAGCCAACTATAAACTTATGGACCTCGGACTCAGGTGAGAATATGGAAATCAGACCGCACTTACACCACGTGATCTCGCATTCCAGTATTGGTGTATATAGACGAATTCATTTTATAATCAACACAAAATGCTAAATCGAAGTTATATTATGCAACAAGTTAAGTTGAACAATAAGGAATATCAAAATTATGAATATTTTTTACCAATAAATAACCATAGACTGACGGAATTGAGTAAAATTGCAAAAATAGTTTGCAGTGCTCTATCAAATATTTATAGATTCCAGCCCTCCTCACCCTCCCGCTCTGATCTGAGTCAGGTGTTTCCCCGTCAGTTATCTGGCCTAGTTATCAGAGTTGGATGTGGTTTAATCCTGCTATATTTAATTTCAAATGTTTTCAGTCTTAGAACGAAATCCTTATTGAAGGAACAAGGAGTACCCTCATCCCTTGATGTTTATCCTTCCGGCTTTTCCCATCAGCCGAGAGAGATGAGCATTAATAGTCCCTCTGGGATTCCGCTCGTCTGTTACCAGCGGATCTCATCAGCGTGACTACTTCTGCATCTCTATCTACACCAAAGTAGCTCTCCCTCGATCCCTGCCCTCTTAGCCAGACTGGAACCAATGTCTGTTACCAGGGTCGCCACGTGGAGGTGGGGCAGGATCTTGATTAGTGCCAGCTCACTAATCCTGGCGCAGCGTTGTCCCCAAGCGCCTACAACCACGAATAGAAGTTTGAGATTGTCCCTTCCATCTAGAATTTATCATTTAGGAAAACTTCTTCCAGTATATAAATAGAGGTTGAGATTGTCTGCTCGAGAAATGATTGTGACCGACTAGAAGCATGACAGCGAAGCCGATAAAACGCTTGCTGCAACCACGTGCCGTGCTCGTTCAAATAAATCGCTAACCGCTATAAACTGAAAATATGTGACTAAAAACGAAATATTGTTAAAAACAAAAAACCCAATAGAAATGAAAAAAAGAAGATATATTTAATGATTTATTGTCTGAATATAAATGTTATGTCTGCCGTTTGCACGCTTGCCCAGCGTGTTCGTGCGCGCGTTGGACGACGGGTGACAAGCTTCCTGTGAGTGCGGGTTCAATACCGCGGGCTGACAGAAAAGCTGCAGGTTCTCCAGATTTACGGTGTTCACGGCACCGAAAGGTTACGATGTCCATGACACCGAGACGAAGAACTGAAAGCTCAAGTGCTTCTGGATCAGTAGAAAAAAAATGTCTGCCGTTTAGAAAGTCTGAATTTGTTGGCTTCTGTTGTATCCTTTGTTTGATAAAGGACTATTTGTTGTATATATTGTTTTTTGTGCAGTACGTCATGTGTGCGTGTTTCTCCATTGCTACATTGTTTTACTGCAGTCTTCTATTATATTGATAATACAACACAAACTCAGTGAAGTTCATACAAGAGACAACCTTGAATAGATAGATAATATTTCAAGCAAATGAACGAAAGGAAGGAATAGTTAAATAATATTTACGCTTGAGTTATTGACAACTTAAGTACAAAGCTGAATATCGTTCAATCAAATATGTAGTCAATGCTGTTTTATGACTCGGAAACATGGAAGACAACAGAAGAAACCATCAGAAGACTACAGACATTCGTAAACTAATGTTTACGGAGAATAGAGGGATTGAGATGGTGTGATACGATTACGAATAATGAATGCAGAGAAAGAGTTGAGCAGTTACCAGTGGAGAACGAGCTTAGGAAGAGACGCTGGTGGTGGATAGTTCACATTGAGAAGAACAGCTGAAACATTGCAAGACAGGCACTGTTTTGAAATCCAAGGAAAGAGAAGAAGTAGAAGGTCTAGAGATACTCAGAGAAGAGAGTTGGAGATTGATTTGAAAAGGACAGGTAAGGCGTGGAAAGAATTGGAAGGGATGGCAGGAGAGAGGAAGGACTTGAAGAAGTTTGTTGAAGACCTGTGCTCCGTTGGGAGATAAAAGGTGAAGAAGAAGAACTAACTTAAGCAACACGGTCAACCCACTTACCCCAACAATGTGCACTTTTTGAGACGTACTTGACCATACTTATATCAGAGCAATTATTATTCAATTTGAGCCGTACACTGTCCTAAACTAAAACAGCATGCCAGATTAATTATTGATCAAATATTCTTCTTCTATAATTGAACAAGATGGCTGGCCACCTTTGAATTGTGAAGACGTCTGCAGTTTCTACAAAATAAAACTGCGCGTCTGCACCAATGATTACTGGTTTTATTATTATCATCGGGAAAATCCACAAAACTGTGTGCGTATAAGAGATCTTGCTTATGATTCAGACTTTGATGAGAATAATAAATTTGATGCTGAGGGAATTGTATATCAAATATGGCATGAATCTCCTCTCCTTCCTCCTCAGAACATTGTGGAGATGGAGCTGCTTGAGTGTCTTAGTGAACCAGGGAGCTATGCCGACGGGAGCATTGTCCATGGCAGGCCAGAAAACCCTGATCAGGTCACTGATGAAGGACAGACACAACATATACATCAAAATCTTGATGGTTGAAAGTGAGGATCATAGTTAACAACTATGCACCACACAAAATAAAATCGTCAAACTTCAAAGAGAAAAATTGCTTTCTCAATGTAGACCAGATTTGCAGTTTCTACTTACTGGTCATGGCTTTTATTTGTTCCTTGTCTTTAGATGCCTGTGGGATTCCCAACACTCTTCTGTCAAACTACATCTCTGTGGCCTCCCAACACTCTTCTGTCAAACTATATCTCTGTGGCCTCCCAACACTCTTCTGTCAAACTACATCTCTGTGACCTCCCAATACTCTTCTGTCAAACTACATCTCTGTGACCTCCCAACACTCTTCTGTCAACCATCTCTGTGACCTCCCAACACTCTTCTGTCAAACTACATCTCTGTGGCCTCCCAACACTCTTCTGTCAAACTACATCTCTGTGGCCTCCCAACACTCTTCTGTCAAACTACATCTCTGTGGCCTTCAGAGACTGTGTTGTTTATTTATTGCTTATAATTGCCACCCACAGAAAGCTGCGTTAGCAGACCGGTTAGAACATTTGTTTCCTAGACGGATGGCCTCGGTTCAATCCCCAATTGTAGTTGAAAATATTAATAACTCAAACAGTTTTCATGTCCACCCATCCTGATTTAAATATCAGAGACTCAATGGACACTAATGTTGTCCACTTATCGTTAAATATCAGAGACTCAATGGACACTAATGTTGTCCACTTATCCTGATTTAAATATCAGAGACTCAATGGACACTAATGTTGTCCACTTATCCTGATTTGGATAACAGAGACTCAATGGACAGTAATGTTGTCCACATCACCTATCGTGTGTTGTTTGAGAAATAAAAATACGTATTGAAAACCCTACTTCTTAATATATCAGAGAACATAAAGAACAAATTCTGTTTCTATCTTTCAATATGCAGCATGGTACAATTCTTGCTCTTACTTCTATATGTGTCCCGACAGAGAGGAAGTGTCTGCGCAGAATGATGGAAGTATCAGAGACTGGTTTAGAAATGAAGACATTATGGAAATGTCCTTGATTACAATAACAGTACTGAACCATCAGCAAATATGTAGTTACCCAACATCCAGTACTGAACCATCCAACAAATATGTGATTACAACATCAGTGCTGAACGTCATCAACAAATGTGTGATTACAACATCAGTACTGAACTTCATCCCAACAAATATGTGATTACAACATCAGTACTGAACGTCATCAACAAATATGTGATTACAACATCAGTACTGAACGTCATCAACAAATAATAGCCAGTTACAACATCAGTACTGAACTTCATCCAACAAATATGTGATTACAACATCAGTACTGAACTTCATCAACAAATATGTGATTACAACATCAGTACTGAACGTCATCAACAAATATGTGATTACAATATCAGTACTGAACTAATCAACAAATATGTGATTACAATATCAGTACTGAACTTCATCAACAAATATGTGATTACAACATCAGTACTGAACTTCATCAACAAATATGCTTAGTTACAACATCAGTACTAAGGAACGTCATCAACAAATATGTGATTACAATATCGGTATTAGACTTCATCAACAAATATGTGATTACAACATCGTACTAGACTTCATCCCAACAAATATGTGATTACAACATCAGTACTGAACTTCATCAACAAATGTGATTACATCAGTACTGAGCCATCCAACAAATATGTGATTACAACATCAGTACTGAACTTCATCAACAAATATGTGATTACAACATCAGTACTGAACTTCATCAACAAATATGTGATTACAATATCAGTACTGAACTTCATCAACAAATATGTGATTACAACATCAATACTGAACTTCATCAACAAATATGTGATTACAACATCGGTACACCAGACTTCATCAACAAATATGTGATTACAACTGAATCGGTACTGAACTTCATCAACAAATATGTGATTACAACATCAATACTGAACTTCATCAGCAAATATGTGATTACAATATCAGTACTGAATTTCATCAACAAATATGTGATTACAACATCAGTACTGAACGTCATCAGCAAATATGTGATTACAACATCAGTACTGAACTTCATCCCAACAAATATGTAGTTACAATATCAGTACTGAACTTCATCAACAAATATGTGATTACAACATCAGTACTGAACTTCATCAACAAATATGTGATTACAACATCAGTACTGAACGTCATCAACAAATATGTGATTACAATATCAGTACTGAACTTCATCAACAAATATGTGATTACAGCATCGGTGAACTTCATCAACAAATATGTGATTACAACATCAGTACTGAACTTCATCAACAAATATGTGATTACAGCATCAGTGCCTGAACTAATCCCAACAAATGTGATTACAACATCAGTACTGAACTTCATCAACAAATATGTGATTACAACATCAGTACTGAACTTCATCAACAAATATGTGATTACAATATCAGTACTGAACTTCATCAACAAATATGTGATTACAACATCAATACTGAACTTCATCAACAAATATGTGATTACAACATCAGTACTGAACTTCATCAACAAATATGTGATTACAACATCAGTACTGAACTTCATCAACAAATAGTAAATTACAACATCAATACTGAACTTCATCAGCAAAATATGTGATTACAATATCAGTACTGAATTTCAACAAAAAACAACAAATTTAAATGGTTCGTTTAAGCAGATTACCAACAGACAGTACACCTCAAAAGAGCAGTTACTTCAAACACAGTGGATACAAAGCAAAAGAGGCTGTCCATGCAAAATGTGGACCTCAGAGACAACAGAGGTGGTGAAAAACACTGTCTATGAAGCACACACAAAAAGCCTATTCTAGATATTTCTTGCTATCCTGGCGGTATGAGACAAAACACAATTAAGAAAATAATAAAAATAAGAACTTTACTCTGTACAGAGATTGCAGGAATAATCTTCTCCCATTCCCAGACAACGACCGTATGCTGACGTTCTTTGTTGTCTGGGAGAAGCTGTCCTTACCTAGACTATTTTATTCACCAGACAACGACGTATGTGACTTTCTTTGTTGTCTGGGAGAAGCTGTCCTTACCTGGACTATTTTATTCACCAGACAACGACCGTATGTGACGTTCTTTGTTGCTCCTGGGAGAAGCTGTCCACTTACCTGGACTATTTTATTCACCAGACAACGACCGTATGTGACGTTCTATGTTGTCTGGAAGCTGTCACTTACCTGGACTATTTTATTCACTAGACAGCCAATGTAAAATATGAATCATATTGTTACTAGACAGATAATGAAGACAATAAGATGCAGTAACAATATAATAATGAAGTCTTGTACTTAGGATCTGGAAGACGACCACTATCAGTGCAAGTTATTCAAACAAGTATGTGAAATTAATATGTAACAATTATTTATTATATTTTCTCCTACCGTTATAAATTTACAAATGACATGCTAGCAATTTCTCCATACTACTCTTTCCCGCGAAACTTGTTCAATCTCTTCTATAGAATTGAATCATATATTTTTTTACTTCTCTTAGTAAAGTTCGTTCCAGGTTTTTCCCTACGAAGACCTTTCTTTCTGAAACCATTTGCTTCCCACTTCGTATTACCCTTTCTTTGTGTCTTTGTGTGTCTTTGTGTGTCTTTGTGTCTTTGTGTCTTTGATTCTTTTGCTTCCCTTAATACCTGCTTTGTGATTCTTTGATCATTTCTTCTCAGAGTATGCTCAGCATGTCTACGTCTTCTCAGAGTAACTACCCAACATATCTCCATCTTCTCTTTCTTATAATAGTTGTTATTAGGGGTAGATCAAATAGTTTTGATAATTTCATCCTTCTCCTGAATTTGTTCCATTTTATATCATTATTTTCGCAGACATCTATTTTCAAATGCATTAAACTTGCTTTTCTATATCTTTAGTCATTTTCCAGCTCTCGCTTTAGCATATGTTGGGATTGATACAACATTTGAATTGAAATTTCGTAATTTAGTTTTAATACTATATAACTTTTGATTCCATATTTTATTTAGACGTTTAAAAGCTGATGTTGCTTTGTCAATTCATCATCATAATTTCTTTTTTTAATATTTCATACAATAAATATATATATATATTGGTATAAATAGATGGGTACAAGATGTCATTGACGATCTGAGAATGACTGCTGCTGACGCCCGTCAACTTGCACATCTGAGAATGACTGCTGCTGACGCCAGTCAACTTGCACATCTGAGAATGACTGCTATTGACGCCAGTCAACTTACGCATCTGAGAATGACTGCTGCTGACGCGGTGCGCACATCTGAGAATGACTGCTGCTGCTGACGCCAGTCAGCTTGTACATCTGAGAATAGCTGCTATTGACATGATCAACTTGCACATCTGAGAATGACTGCTATTGACGCCAGTCAACTTGCACATCTGAGAATGACTGCTACTGGCCAGTCCCAACACATCTGAGAATGACTGCTGCTGACGCCAGTCAACACATCTTAGAATAGCCTCCTGACCCTTGATCAACTTGCATATCTGAGAATGACTGCTGCTGACGCCAGTCAACTTTGCACATCCACCAGAATGACTGCTGCTGACATGATCAACTTGCACATCTGAGAGCTGGCTTCCGCTACTGACGCCAGTCAACACATCTGAAATGACTGCTGCTGACATGATCCTTGCACTGGGAACAAAGAGTTTTCGGGACTGCTCTCGCAGGGGCCAAATTCCAGAAGGAACAAGCTGCTTGATGATGATGATGATGATTATATATATATATATATATGTGTGTGTGTGTATGTGTGCATGTACTTCATTCTTCAGGTTGGAACCCTGCCCGTTCAGGTAATTATTCTGCCTCTACAAGAAAACAAAAAAAACGTGTTATGTTAATCAGCCAACATAATAATGTATGAGTGTCGTTCAATTAAGTTTTCCTTCCATCACCAGCCCCTGGTTCCCATTTCATGAATATGTGGAAATCTGCGTCAGCCTTACCGCTGTGGCTAACTTCTGCAGAAACATAGAAACATCAGAGCAGAAATGGGACCCTTCTTGCTGGAGTGAAGTCATAACCACAAAGACATTAATGGCAAATGTGCCCTGTGCTGATGCAGTCCGTTGCCTTTTGTTTCACCTCTGGAAAATCTTGTCCAAATGTAAGAGACTTGATTCCGATTGCTGCTCAGCTGTTGAAGTCAACGGACGTATTCTCTCCATCTTCCATTTTTCTTGTCTGATCTCTCTTTGAAAACCGAGAATGGCACGTAGTTTATGTGTGCAGGGCGCGCTAGAAGGAAAGTGAAGTAAAGGGGAAAGAAAAGTAGAGACAGGAGCAGGAGAGGGGGGGACGACTGGTATATTAATGTTAGCGTTTATGTTCTGCACACCCAAAATTGTTCCTAATGGACGAATTGTTGATGTATGCTGAGAGAGAGAGAGAGAGAGATGAATGGTTGATGTATGTGAGAGAGTAAGTGAGAGAGAGAGAGAGAGAGAGAGATGAATGGATGATGTATGTGTGTGAGAGAGAGAGATTAATGGTTGGTGTATGTCAGAGAGAGAGAGAGATGAATGGATGACGTATGTGAGAGAGAGATTAATGAATTTGATGTATGTCAGAGAGAGAGAGATGAATGGATGATGTATGTGAGAGAGAGAGAGAGAGATGAATGGATGATGTATAGCGAGAGAGTAAGAGAGAGACAAGAGAGATGTTGTTTTTACGTGTTTCGCCATTGGCATTCCACAGAGAGACGGTTTCCATTGCATTATGACCTTGTTCTATCTGCACAGTTCGAACAGTAAGGTCTGCAGACATGACAATTTTCTCAAATGAAGAGTTTCGAGTGTTGGTTTGAAATTTTTTAAAAATATTATAAAACGTTCAGTAGTTTTCTTCACCACCTTCATTGACTGCATTTCTGCATCATGGTTGTGATAGAATGTCCTGGTTAGTACTTTGGTTTGTATCTCGTGGTTGTGATGGAATGTCTGGTTGGTACTTTGGTTGTATCTCGTAGTTGTGATAGAATGTCCTGGTTGGTACTTTAGTTGTATCGTAGTTGTGATGGGAATGTCCTGGTTAGTACTTTAGTTGTATCTACGTAGTTGTGATAGAATGTCCTGGTTTGGTACTTTGGTTTGTATCTCGTAGTTGTGATAGAATGTCCTGGTTGGTACTTTGGTTGTATCTCGTAGTTGTAATAGAATGTCCTAGTTAGTACTTTAGTTGTATCTCATGGTGTGATAGAATGTCCTGGTTGGTACTTTAGTTGTATCACAGTTCTTGATAGAATGTCCTGGTTAGTACTTTAGTTGTATCTCGTAGTTGTGATGGAATGTCTGGTTGGTACTTTGGTTGTATCTCGTAGTTGTGATAGAATGTCCTGGTTGGTACTTTGGTTGTATCTCTAATTTTGTACTTTAGTTGTATCTCTAATTTTGTACTTTAGTTGTATCTCTAATGTTGTACTTTAGTTGTATATCTAACGTTAAAGACGAAATCCACCCCAACATCAGCATGAAAAGAAAGTTGGCACCAAAATCGTGTGAATTACATAGAAACAAAAAGAATGAAGTGGTTTGCCACTTAATAAGAATGTATCCAAACTCCACAGTATACAGAATCTTCTACAACAGAACACCAGGAAAGAAGGCAAAGAAGAGGAAGACCAAGAAAGATGGTTAGATGGCATAGGAATTCCTGTAAGAAAAACAGAATAACAATCACACAGCCACCAAGAACAGCGCAAGACAAAAACAGAAAACCACGACATGGGCGGCAACCGGGTAGCGGTGTGACGACAAAGAAGAGAAGAAGATTCTAACGTTGTGCTTTGGTTGTATCTCTAACATTGTACTTGGTTGTATATCTAACTTTGTCTTGGTTTGTATCTCTAACTTTGTACTTGGTTGTATCTCTAACGTTGTACTTTGGTTGTATATCTAACGTTGTACTTTGGTTGTATATCTAACGTTGTACTTTGGTTGTATCTCTAACGTTGTACTTTGGTTGTATATCTAACGTTGTACTTGGTTGTATATCTAACGTTGTACTTTGGTTGTATATCTAACGTTGTACTTTGGTTGTATATCTAACGTTGTACTTTGGTTGTATATCTAACGTTGTACTTGGTTGTATATCTAACGTTGTACTTTGGTTGTATATCTAACGTTGTACTTTGGTTGTATATCTAACGTTGTACTGTGGTTGTATATCTAACGTTGTACTTGGTTGTATATCTAACGTTGTACTGTGGTTGTATATCTAACGTTGTGCTGGTTGTGCCTTATATCCCCAACGGTGTTTATCTCGTCGTTAGGACAATGTACGGGGGAAATCTACAAATCTAGAGTGGTCAGACCAGACCTGGAGAGAACTGTGGGGAGACTGCGGTGATACTAAGTAAATTGACATTTAGGGACAAAGACAAGTATGTATAGTATCATTTGCTCTCTAAAACTGTTTGCTCTCTAAAACTGTTTGCTCTCTAAAACTGTTTGCTCTCTAAAACTGCTAGCTCACTAAAACTGCTAGCTCACTAAAACTGTTGTCAATGAATAGTCAAATCCAGTAGCAACATGATCATTTTGTTGGTGGGGCCAGACATTTTTTTCCGGATAAATCATGGTTTTAGTTTGCTATATTTTAATTTATAAAATAACTAAAAACACGTTATGCATTATTTTGATGGGACCCGGCCCTGGCCCTTAATGACGAGCCATACTGAATAAGCTTGTGATGGGAAAAATGTCTGCATTCTTGGGGCTAGATCTTAGTGCTGAAATACTTGTCGCTTCAAATGTAGTAGATGATGTGCAATACCTGCGGCGAGGGGCTATGAGCAATACCTGCGTCGAGGGGGTGGGCAATATGAAAAACCCGGTGCGATGAATTCAATCATTGACCTTCAAACGTCATATTCAACTTTTTAGCAGAGTTTGAGTGTCGCTAGGACAGACTCCGTCCTTCTTCAGGAAACTACACACAAGCTGCAGTTCGCTCTCCTTCAGGGAACTACCCACTGGCTGGTTCATCTCCTTCAGGGAACTACACAAGCTGCATAAGCATGGCAGTCGACTTAGCTCCTCCCTAGCGCAAGGGTCAACGTAAAAGTAAAACTGACCAGACTCACTCACCATCTCCCCGAGGCAGTTCGAAACAGACGACTCTCAAAGAGAATCTAGCGAGATTTTGTGGAGATCGAAGAAAGAGAAGCTAACCAGGTGCCCAAACAGACAATGCTGAAGTCAGGATGTATTCAGGACCGACAGAGCAGCCAGCTCACGATGAAAACTGCGATAATTCCATTCTCCATACTCCATGCTTCAATTATCGGCGGGAGTATGAGAACGAACAAAGTAGAAGAAGAACATCATTTAAAGAGTAGAACTAATTTGTTCTACAAAGAGCGAATAAGGTATATTACACATGAATTTCTGATTGTCCCTAACAATACTTTCCAACCACCGTCTACAAAAAGGCTTTCGTGCATATCAAACAATTCTCCAAGACACCTATGTAACAAAACGACACCTGTATATCAAGGATAACCATGTGTAGTATGACGACAACTGTAGCATGATGACACATGTGCTAACAGACGTGACACATATGTAACAAACTAAACCCATATTAATAACAAGACATTACATATGTAACAGACAACCATGGCAACAAGACGACATATCTTAACAAGAAGACACCTGTGTAGCAGACGACACATATGTAACAAGACGAACACATGTGCCAAAGACGACACATATGTAACAAGACAACACTATATGTAACAAGACTAAACACATATGTAACAAGACTGACACATGTAACAAGACGACACATGTAACAAGACGACATATATGAAGACACCTGTGTAGCAAGACGACACATATGTAACAAGATGACACATATGTACCAAGACCCAAACTTATATATTGTAACAAAGAAGACATATATAAAGGAGCAACCTCGCGCCAGGGCAACACATGTAACAACAAGACGACACCTGTGTAACAGGGACCACGGGCGCACCATTGTAACAGGACGACACATATGTGACAGGATGACGCATATTGTACCCAGACCGACATTAATGTGGCAAGGAAGACACCTGTATGGACGACACATAACAACAATTTATTGTTGACATCCACGATAATTCCTCTGAGATGGAGATTTTACCACTGTCATATACCACGTGATAAAATGAGCTCTTTCTTGCTTCAATGATGTCTTTATACCACTGAATTAAATAAAACATTTTCCATTTCATTGATAAGAAATTGAACCATTTGAAACAACATCTACCCTTCGTACCTTCATCAGCGCATCCCTTCGTACCTTGTTCTGATGACCGTCCACCAAAAATACACACAAAGAAAAAAAATTCCTTATCATAAGAAATATTCTCAAACCACCACAATCAGCTTCGTTAGAAACAAACTATCGCATTTTAGCTTCAATGGAAGCAAAATTCGTTGATTAATGGAGGCAAAAGTCATTTGATTCCCATGACAAATGACATTTGAGAAAGAGTGATTAAAACATGTTTGTATTTGGCATGTGAATTATTAGATATTTGAACGGAGTAATCGGCGAGGTTACACTGGTTTATATACGGCGGTTAGCGGCTTGCCAGTGTGCCTTCCACGTGCATGGAAACAGCGATTCAATGTTTGCTGAAATGTATGTGTGTCATTAAATCTGGTTTATTTCATGCAGATTTTACTTGTAAGTACCTGGGAATATCCGCCCTTTTCTGTTGACATTGGTCATTATAGGATAGAAAACTTCCGAAACTGTTATTATCGCTTTAGTTATGTCCTAGACGCACGGCTGATCGGAATACAATCCGCCAAGGAAATTACCGACACTGATTCCGTCAAAGCAATCAGCAGGGGAGAGAATAATGGAACGCCCGGGCCGTGGATTTGTGTGAAAATTGACGTGATATCAATCGGAATGATTCACGCAAAATTGTTTGATGAATGCTTTTTGCCAGTGTGAAAAGACCCGTATTGTAGAAGAGCAGCGATAGCGAGTAGGGGAAAGCCCACGTTCAAATGCATATTCCCAACGATGAAGTGAACATTGCGGACTTCAACGCGCTTTTTCCATTCAGCTTCGGGTTCGACCCGTAACATTTGGTCTCTTAACAAAGTCATCGACCACCGGCTTGATTTTAAACAGACGATGTCTCTCCAAAAAAACAACACTGTCATGTTATTCAAAAGCGGAAAGTGAAATTTATCGCCGTGTGAAAACTATAGAAGCATTCAATACGGTTTTCCACTTCTTTCTGTTGATATTGGAACGAGGCTGACTATAAATGTGTTAACTATCATTGCAAGCATAGCTAGGACTGCTGTTAAAGTCTGCAACAATCACAAACAATACAGACACGACCTTTGAAGGAGGGCAGATCAGATTTGATGTTGTTTGCTAATTACCAATTTTTTTTGTTTGTTACCCCATACGCCTTGCATTTCCCATTCATGACGGAAATTGTGGATTGTAAGAGAGATGGGGAACCAAGAACTGTTTAGTTGTTGGACCCGCATTCTAAGCAGTTTACAGCAACAGACGCCGCAATGCCGGCAATCATACACACGATAAATGAGAGACGATATTAGTACAGGTTTCTCCTTTCAAATATTCTCGGCTTTTTCGGACAACACTATTATTTCTAGTGGCTACAAATGTCTGCTTTATATTGTCTATCCATTTACCTAGATCAAACTAGCCACCATTCCGCAATCGAAAGCGTGTTGGGAACAAAAACCTTATAGCAAGCCACCTGAAAACGCACCTGGTCGTCAATTAGTGGCTAAGCTTTCAGTTCTGTCACAATGTAGTGGAGTTTCTCTCCACCTTCTGATGATCATGCTCTGGCCGATCGCTGCATCGATCTTGTAATCATGCTCAATGATGCGTCGATCTGGTAATCATATATCTGACCGAAATGCCGCTCCGTTATTTATCACCAACTTTATTTCCCTCAATCTGAATAGAATCGAAACGTATGCCATCAATTCCCATAAGCGCTCAGTCCTTTTCAACCAGCATCGTCTGGGTACTTAACGATTATTCCATGAAATTAACTACCACATAGGAATGGAACGTCGTTAAACAACATTTCTTACTTTTCTTCGTTCACTCTCAGATATCATCCTGAAGATGTTTCATTCTCAGATATCATCCTGAAGATGTTCAAAGAAGTCAGTATCTGGCTCTCAGATCTCCACAAAGTTATATACAGTAGTGACACTATATTAGTCATCTCTGCCCATAACACGTTGGATGAGCTTTGTGAAGATGTTCAAATCATTTGATCAATCTTCTTCTTTTGTCGTCTGCTACCACCGGACATTTGCTGATGTCGTCCCTGCTACCGGGGTTGTTGCCCAGTGTCGTCACACTGCTGGTTTATTGCCAGTGTCGTCACCTGCTACCGGGTTGTTGCCCAGTGTGTCGTCACACTGCTACCGGGTTGTTGCCCAGTGTCGTCACACTGCTACCGGGTTGTTGCCCAGTGTCGTGGTTTTCAGTCATACTCGTTATAAGTATATATCGTTAGTTTGCTAATTATAGTGAATCGTAGTCTGTTGTAACAAGTACATTGAATATGCATCATGACTTGTTTCTTTTCTGTTATAACCAAATTGCGTTTCTGAATGTCACGTCATGACTTGTTTCTTTTCTGTTGTAGCAAGTACATTCTGAATATCACATCATGACTTGTTTCTTTTCTGTTGCTGTAAGTACATTCTGAATATCACATCATGACTTGTTTCTTTTCTGTTGAAGCAAGTACCTTCTAGATATCACATCATGACTTGTTTCTTTCTGTTGAGCACGTACATTCTGAATATCGCATCATGACTTGTTTCTTTTCTGTTGGAAGCAAGTAGATTCTGAATATCCATCATGACTTTGTTTCTTTTCTGTTGCTGCCAAGTACATTCTGAATAACCATCATGACTCATTCTTTTCTGTTATAACAAGTAAATTCTAGAATATCACATCATGACTTATTTCTTTCTGTTATAACAAGTACATTCTGAATATCCCATCATGACTTGTTTCTTTTCTGTTATATAGAAGTATTATTCTAAATATCTTGTCATGACTTGTTTCTTTTCTGTTGAAGCACATGCATTCTGAATATCAAAGCTCATGAAACTTATTTCTTTTCTGTTATGTAAGTACATTCTAAGATATCACATCATGACTTGTTTCTTTTCATATTGAAGCACGTACATTCTGAATATCACATCATGACTTATTTCTTTTCTGTTGTAACAAGTACATTCTGAATATCACATCATGACTTGTTTCTTTTCTGTTGAAGCAAGTACATTCTGAATATCACATCATGATTTGTTTCTTTTCTGTTGTAGCAAGTACATTCTGAATATCACATCATGACTTGTTTCTTTTCTGTTGTAGCAAGTACATTCTGAATATCACATCATGACTTGTTTCTTTTCTATTTATGTAAGTACATTCTGAATATCACATCATGACTTGTTTCTTTTCTGTTGAAGCAAGTACATTCTGACCATCATCATGACTTGTTTTTACTTTTCTATTGAAGCAAGTACATTCTGAATATCACATCATGACTTGTTTCTTTTTCTGTTGAAACAAGTACATTCTGAATATCACATCATGACTTGTTTTCTTTTCTGTTGTAGCAAGTACATTCTGAATATCACATCATGACTTGTTTCTTTTCTGTTGAAGCACGTACATTCTGAATATCACATCATGACTTGTTTCTTTTCTGTTGTAGCAAGTACATTCTGAATATCTGTCACGGGCTTGTTTCTTTTCTGTTGCATGCTTAAGTACATTCTGAATATCCTGTCTATGACTAGTTTCTTTTCTGTTGTAGCAAGTAAATTCTGAATATCACATCATGACTTGTTTCTTTTCTGTTGTAGCAAGTACATTCTGAATATCACATCATGATTTGTTTCTTTTCTGTTGTAACAGAAATACATTCTGAATATCACATCATGATTTGTTTCTTTTCTGTTGTAACACACATTACATTCTGAATATCACATCATGACTTGTTTCTTTTTCTGTTGTAGCAAAGTACATTCTGAATGTCACATCATGACTAGTTTCTTTTCTGTTATATAAGTGATTCTGAATATCCCACATCACCTTTCTCTAAAATCATACTAATTAACTTGTTCTATTACAACATGTCTATAAACTCTTTCTAAAATCATATAATTAACTTGTTCTGTACAAACATGTCTATCGACTTTCTCTAAAATCATGCTAATTAACATTCTGTACAACATGTCTATCGACTTTCTTTCTCTAAAAATCCATACTAATTAACTCGTTCTGTACAGCATGTCTATAGGCTTTTCTCCTGAATCATACTAATTACTTCCGTTCTGTACAACATGTCTATCGACTTTCTCTAAAATCCCATACTAATTGCTTTCGTTCTGTACAGCATGTCTATCGACTTTCTTTCTCTAAATATACTAATTACTTTCATTCTGTACAACATGTCTACTCGACTTTCTTTTCTCTAAAATCATACTAATTAACTTTCGTTCTGTGCAACATGTCCTATTGACTTTCTTTCTCTAAAATCATACTAATTAACTCGTTCTGTACAACATGTCGACTTTCTTTCTCACAAATCATACTAATTAACTCGTTCTGTACAACATCATCTGCTCGACTTTCTTTCCATATAAAATCCTTCACTAATTAACTGGGTTCTGTACAGCATGTCCTCGACTTTCTTTCTCTAAAATCATACCCATTACTTGTTCTGTACAGCATGTCTATCGAGCTTTCTTTCTCTAAAATCATACCCCTAGTCTTTCGTTCTACCTGGCATGTCTATACGACTTTAGTTCTCACAAAATCATACTAATTAACTTGTTCTGTACAACATGTCTATCGACTTTCTTTCTCTAAAATCACACTAATTAACCCGTTCTGTACAGCATATGTACTTGCTCATCGAGTATGAGAGTCCTTGGGTCTAGGTATAACTTTCTTCTCTTCCTTCAGGATGATAGGTGCCTCCTCTTTGTAAACAGAAGCTTCTACTGTTGGTATGATAGTCCTTGGTCTTGGTATAACTCTTCTCTTCCCCTTCCCAGGATAATAAATTCACCTCCTCTTTATGAAACAAATACTGCTGGTTTTACTCTGATTAGAATCCAAACTCCCTTCTCTGTTTCTTTCTCTGTAACTAGTCTCTGTATTAGATAAGCTGGCTAGAACAGGCACTGTGTACACATTCACAGGGTATTTTTCTTTGAGGCTAGCATTATTTGTTGATGAATCAATAGAAATGACCTGAGTCTGTGATACATCGACAGTCCTAATTAACTGCTTATACAGAGCCACAAAATGAGATGGTGAATTCTGAGCAGCTGACTTCTGTAATATCTACAGCTGGATCTTCTCACGATATCCCAAATGAATCTCCTATAATGTCACAGCGGGATCTTCATTTCCCTAGCGGGATCTTCTGTAGCTTGAAACAGGATGCTGGAGTTGAAACTGCTGTAAAGATTTATACAACTCAAAAGCAGCACCAATATCATCATCATCTATACCCTCCTGTTCTTCCTCTTCTTCAAATGGATTGGCAACCACACTTTCTTCAGTAGCAGTACTTGGTTGAGGTTTGCCATATACCTCATTAACTGAAAATTATTAATAAACATATATTGTAACATATCAACGATAACTGAAAAAGGTTAATTAAAACAATTTGGTAGAATTTCAGTTTTCTTAAGTGTTATAATTTAATAAATAACTATAACGTCAGTTATCAGAGGATTATCATCATAGAACTCCGGACACGTCCATAAGTGTTCGATCTCGCCTCAACAAATCTGGCAGCGTCAGCGGCCCAGCACGCCAGTTGGATGTTGATTAATCAGTATCTTTGCATATTTAGTGTGTCGTTCTTTTCGAGCTGCACCTTGATCATGTGTGCCCCACCACCTTGGTAGGGGATTGTGTTCTACAGTCACGCACACACCAAGGGTGCAGCAACACTACATCTGTGGCTGTGGTCATGCGCCAAGCCAGTGGATGGCTACTAACTACAACCAGCACAATCACCACCACCACCACCACAACTACTACTACCACTACTCTATTACCAATTCACCAAATGTAGTTGCAACATTATACTCACTGTAAACCTGTTACAACACAGTGCTATATTCCACCATTTTAACTGCCCTCCTCACACAACCAATGATACACCTCTCTGGGATCCTCTAAATCTTGTTCACAGACAAACAATTTTTACAAATTTGAATCAAGGTGTCGCCCAGTAGTTACAGGGATATTAGAGCTTTGGGTGTAAAGAGAATAGAACCATTGTTTACCTACCGCATGTAAATGGCGACTAAGGAGGTTAGGCGAAATCGGATGCGTGTCCGCTAGGTACTAACCCGGCAAATGCTTGCAGAAAGCGGATGCACCACCAGGCCGTGAAGGCGCATATAATGGTCACGACCCTCACAATGATGAATGGGATAACGGATTCTACTGTGCCAATCTGTCTCTGAGTTTAGCAGCCAGTAAGAATGTCAGACCCTACCATCACGAGGTGGCCAAAACTTGTTGCGGGAAGAGGTCGGCACAAGCGGGGAACCAAAATCATAAAAATTATATTCTACAGAACTGCCTCAGTATGCAGACTTGAGCAGAAAAGTTGCCACCACCAGCGTCCAAGACAAACTGTATGCGTGGCTGATAATCTGAGGCAGAGCGTTGTGGTTACTAAACTGCGTCATTGCACTCCAGACAGACCCATAGGTGCTCAGTCTCCCCTAACAGATATAGAAGAGTATGCATACTGATGGTTCCCATGGCTTGCTGGAGGCAGACGGCTGCCTTTAGTTAGAGATCAAAAATCCCAATCTAGTGAGCGAAGAAGGCGAAGAATCAAGGGTCCCACAATGTCATGACACACATAACAAAGAAGAAGCTTGCAATACCTTTGACCTGCATCCCATATTCCTCCTCTTCTTCCAAATCATCTAAATTTCCAATATCAATTTTTCCAAAGCTCATGGAACTGACAATACTCTGCATGTCTTCATCTCTGTGAGAAATAGAATCATTACTTTATGTGAGAAATAGAATCATTACTTTATGTGAGAAATAGAATCATTACTTTCTGTGAGAAATAGAATCATTACTTTATGTGAGAAATAGAATCATTACTTTCTGTGAGAAATAGAATCATTACTTTATGATGAAATAGAATCATTACTTTATGTTAGAAATAGAATGAATTACTTTATGTGAGAAATAGAATCATTACTTTATGTGAGAAATAGAATCATTACTTTATGTGAGAAATAGAATCATTACTTTATGTTAGAAATAGAATCATTACTTTATGTTAGAAATAGAATCATTACTTTATGTTAGAAATAGAATCATTACTTTATGTTAGAAATAGAATAATTACTATGTTAGAAATGAATCATTACTTTATGTTAGAAATAGAATCATTACATGTTAGAAATAGAATCATTACTTTATGTTAGAAATAGAATAATTACTTTATGTTAGAAATAGAATAATTACTTTATGTTAGAAATAGAATCATTACTTTATGTTAGAAATAGAATAATTACTTTATGTTAGAAATAGAATAATTACTTTATGTTAGAAATAGAATCATTACTTTATGTTAGAAATAGGATGATTACTTTATGTTAGAAATAGGATGATTACTTTATGTTAGAAATAGAATGATTACTTTATGATAGAAATAGAATGATTATGATAGAAATAGAATGATTACTTTATGTTAGAAATAGAATGATTGATTTGATTGACTATCATCAGTGTATTTTGCTGAGTAACCATGTGTGCTCTGATCTCTTCTTACAAGGAAGATCTCAAGCAGAGCACAAGCTCAGTAGCACTGGCAGTCCCTGATGTAATTTAGAAGATGGTGAAAATATTTGTAGGAATTTTATTTTGTATCTTTGTAATGAATTTTGCCCAGGCAACATTTTTCAACCCTCTTCTCACTTTGAACTGCCAATGGTTTTTATATGCTCAACTTGGACACAGAACCTACATTTGCTCCATAAGTCCCTGATAGAACTAGGAACTTGATCTCACCTACATTTGCTCATAAGTCCCTGATAGAACTAGGTACTTGATCTCACCTACATTTGCTCATGAGTCCCTAATAGAACTAGGTACTTGATCTCACCTACATTTGCTCATAAGTCCCTGATAGAACTAGGTACTTGATCTCACCTACATTTGCTCATAAGTCCCTGATAGAACTAGGTCGATCTCACCTACATTTGCTCATAATCCTATAGAACTTGAGTCTCACCTACATTTGCTCATAAGTCCTGATAGAACTGGACTTGACTCACCTACATTGCTCATAGAGTCCCTGATAGAACTAGCAACTTGATCTCACCTACATTTGCTCATAAGTCCCTGATAGAACTAGCAACTTGATCTCACCTACATTTGCTCATAAGTCCCTGATAGAACTAGCAACTTGATCTCACCTACATTTGCTCATAAGTCCCTGATAGAACTAGGTACTTGATCTCACCTACATTTGCTCATAAGTCCCTGATAGAACTAGCAACTTGATCTCACCTACATTTGCTCATAAGTCCTGATAGAACTGAACAGCATGCTCACTCATTTGCTCATAAGTCCCTGATAGAACTTGATCTCACCTACATTTGCTCTAAGATCCCTGATAGAACTAGGACTGATCTCACCTACATTTGCTCATAAGTCCTGATAGAACTAGCGTCAGATCTCACTACATTTACTCATAAGTCCTGATAGAACTACAAGTACACTGAGATCAGGATCTCTGGAAAAATATCCTGATGAGTTCCAAGAGAAGCAAATTGATAGCATGGAACTATGGCCGACAATCGATAAGCACTGGAGCAGGGCGAGCAAATCAGTACACTGGAGCAGTGGCGAAGCAAATCGAGTAACACTGGAGCAGTGGCGAGCAAATCGAGTAACACTGGACGAGTGGCGAGCAAATCTCAGTAACACTGGGCAGTGGCGAGCAATGGTAACACTGGAGCAGTGGCGAGCCGTCAGTAACACTGGAATGAGAGGAAGCAAATCGAGTAACACTGGAGCAGTGGCAGCAAATCGAGTAACACTGGAATGAGTGGCGAGCAAATCAGGTAACACTGGAGCGAGTGGCGAGCAAATCGAGTAACACTGGAGCGAGTGGCGAGCAAATCGAAGTAACACTGGAGCGAGTGGCGGCAAATGAGTAACACTGGAATGAGAGAAGCAAATCGAGGTAACACTGGAGCGAGTGGCGAGCAAATCGAGATAACACTGGAACGAGTGGCGAGCAAATCGAGTAACACTGGAACTGAGTGGCTGAGCAAATCGGTAACACTGGACAGTGGCGGAGCAAATGAGTAACACTGGAGCGAGTGGAGCAATAGACACTGGAGAGTGGCGAGCAAATCGAGTAACACTGGAAGAGAGGAAGCAAATCGAGTAACACTGGAGCAGTGGCAGCAAATCGAGTAACACTGGAATGAGTGGCAGAGCAAATCGAGTAACCTGGAGCGAGTGGCGAGCAAATCGAGTAACACTGGAATGAGGAGGCGAGCAAATCGAGTAACTACTGGAGCAGTGGCGAGCAAATCGAAAGTAACACTGGAATGAGAGAAGCAAATCAGTAACACTGGAACTGAAGGAAGCAAATCGAGTAACACTGGGAATAGAGGAAGCAAATCGAGTAACACTGGAACTAGTGGAGCAAATCGAGTAACACTGGAACTAGAGGAGCAAATCGAGTAACACTGGAACTAGAGGAAGCAAATCAAGTAACACTGGAACAGGGGAAGCAAATCGAGTAACACTGGAACTAGAGGAGCAAATCGAGTAACACTGGAACTAGAGGAAGCAAATCGAGTAACACTGGAACTAGAGGAAGCAAATCAAGTAACACTGGAACTGAGAGCAAATCCAAGTAACACTGGAACTAGAGGAAGCAAATCGAGTAACACTGGAACTAGAGGAAGCAAATCGAGTAACACTGGAACTAGAGGAAGCAAATCGAGTAACACTGGAACTAGAGGAAGCAAATCGAGTAACACTGGAATGAGAGGAAGCAAATCGAGTAACACTGGAACTAGAGGAAGCAAATCGAGTAACACTGGAACTAGAGGAAGCAAATCGAGTAACACTGGAACTAGAGGAAGCAAATCGAGTAACACTGGAACTAGAGGAAGCAAATCGAGTAACACTGGAACTAGAGGAAGCAAATCAAGTAACACTGGAACTAGAGGAAGCAAATCGAGTAACACTGGAACTAGAGAAGCAAATCAGTAACACTGGAACTAGAGGAAGCAAATCGAGTACACTGGAACTAGAGGAAGCAAATCGAGTAACACTGGAACTAGAGAACGTCGAGTAACACTGGAACTGAGGAAGCAAATCAGTAACACTGGAACTAGAGGAGCAAATCGAGTAACACTGGAACTAGAGGAAGCAAATCAAGTAACACTGGAACTAGAGGAAGCAAATCGAGTAACACTGGAACTAGAGGAAGCAAATCGAGTAACACTGGAACTAGAGGAAGCAAATCGAGTAACACTGGAACTAGAGGAAGCAAATCAAGTAACACTGGAACTAGAGGAAGCAAATCGAGTAACACTGGAACTAGAGGAAGCAAATCGAGTAACACTGGAACTAGAGGAAGCAAATCAAGTAACACTGGAACTAGAGGATGCAAATCAAGTAACACTGGAACTAGAGGAAGCAAATCGAGTAACACTGGAACTAGAGGCAGGCATCAGACTTCATGGTTAAGATAGAGAATATTTACTAGTAGCTAACTTCTCTTCTCACAGACTTTTGAAATTGCTTTCTATGCTTGATCGGTTATACTTCCAGGTTGAAATCGTAAGTTTATCCTGAATATACGAGGGTGAGTCAATAAGTAAGCCACAAAGTTCTGTGGGATGGTAGGTAAATGTAGTTGGTGTTTTCTAAAGTGTCATTAGGTGACAGCAACATCGAACTTTATATTCCCGTTCGTCAGGTGGCGCTAGGTGTCTCATGCGCATGCGCAGAACATAAATAAAATGGTGACTGTACTTACAAGAGGGTGCAACCAAGAGCAACGTACTGTTATGCAGCGTTTTGTAGGCAAAATGACTGTCTGCAAAGGACATTCATTAGGAAATGCTTTCTGTTTATATTAACAAATGTTTGTCCCATAAAGCGGTGCATAGCTGGATAGATAACTTTTCTCAAGGACGCTCTAAAATTGTTGATGAAATCCTATCTGGTTGTCATGTTGCGATTGCAGCAGAAACATCCGTGCAGCGTGTGGGGGAGAAGATTAGAGGTGACAGGCGAGTAACGATAGACTCTATAGCATCTGCAATAGGGTGCTCATGGTTCAGCATACAGCATAATGCATGATCGATTAAAATTTAAGAAAGTGGCTCATTATGGTACCCAGACAATGAAGGAGGAACACAAAATTAACCGATTTGGCCTGTCCTTGCATCATCTCTGTTGATACGAAGATGAAGGAGAAGACATGCTGAACAGGATTGTTACTGGGGATGAATCATGGGTGCATCACTACCAGCCCAAATCAAAGCGAGCTTCAATGCAGTGGAAACATCCTTCACCTTGTGTCCAAAAATTCAAGGATACGCCATCAGCAGGGAAGGTTATGTTGACGGTGTTCTGGGATTGTCAGGAGTGCTTTTAACCAATTTCAAGAAGAAAGGTGACAATGTGAATTCTGAATCATACTGTGAAGTTCTATTGATGCGTCATGATGCAATTCGAAAAAAAACGTTCAGGACTGCTGATTAGAGGAGTGCTGCTTCTTGAAGACAATGCAGACCACATACACAATGCAGATTAACTCAGGAGAAAATTAACCAACTAAGGTTGGAAGTTCTGGAACATCCATCTTGCAGTCCCGACTTAGCCCCTAACGATTTCTACCTTTTTGGTCCACTGAAAACCCACCTTGGCGGAAGACATTTTGAATGACGCGAAGTTGAATGTGAAGTGAAAGCGTGGTTTAGAAAACAGAGCCACTGAGTTCTATGCAGCGGTTTGAGAGGATTGATAAAGCGATGGATAAATGTGCACCAATGTTAGTGAAATTATGTTGAGAAATAAAGGAACAATGTATGTATAAAAATAAACTGGTTTCAAGTTGTTATCATGTTTAGTTATTTTCTACAGCCATTTGTGGTTATATTGACTTCCTCGTAGTCAGTCTATGGTAGCACAAATGGACCACTTGCTGGAACCTTTTTACTGTTATGTTAATCCCGGGGCAGG